>JAEMOT010000333.1:569023-582524 GCA_019297695.1 Apostasia ramifera
GACAGGAAGGATAGAATGCGAAGCGGCAGGCTCCGCCCCCATCTTATCCTTGCAAGCCTTGGGCAGCGCGTCCACCTTCGCGACGGTTCGCATTCTAGGACCCATATTAAATATTCGCGCCCTGACAATGCGGATGGCTGATGTTAACACGTGGTTCCTGCGCTGCATCCTGACCGAACACGTGGCGCCTGTCAGGTTTGTACTTGATTGATTTGATTTGCTGACTCAGCTTCGGATTTTGCAGGATTCCTGACCCAGGTCAAACATCGGGCACGAGGTCTTAGTCAAACCTCGCCCTCGACGATCCAGGGTCAACCTTCGTGACCTCGGGCACAAGGGTACAAGGTAACGCCTGTCACGATCAACTTCACCTAACCCCGCCGCTCTCCGTACGGGCACTCTTTTCCAAAAGGAGGTACTAGCATTTAAAGTCATCATCCTCCTCGTACAGCTGCGGACATCCCCAGCAACAGACAAAACGACGAGCAGAGATTGCCCATCACCTTTTCTCCGGAAAACCAGGGTGGAGCTGCACACGCCACATAGCTATAAAAATCACTGAACAGTCCTCCCAGAAGGGGAGATACACAGAGGGATATGCACAATAACAAAAAGAATAGATAGAGAGGAACAAGAAAGAACAGAACTCTCTTTCTTCAGAAGGGTCTTTTTTCGATTGTAACAGGACTCCGGCTGAGGAGCTCCTGGCTTCTTCTTCTTCCTCTCCTCCTTCCTCTTCCTCTTCTACTCTTAAAGAAAGCATTGTACAGCCTTCAGGGCTACCTCTTTTTCTTATTAGTGAAACTTCTTCGCTGATCGACCGGTGGACGTAGGGGATTTTCTCCCTGAACCACCTTAAATTCCTGTGTGCTTTTCTGGTTGTTTCGGATTAATCTTCTCCCTGAGCCTCCATTAACAGGTTCGCCCCCTTTTGCGCGCCGCCGTCTCCCGGAACTCTCTTTCTTTGGTGTTTCTCGGAATCCCCACATCCTACGTCAACAGTTATAATAAATTTTAAAAATTCACAAAAAAAATCTCAATTATAAATTGTACTTCACATATTTCAATTGATCCAACCATAGAGTATTTTAATCATTCATTTAAATGAGATAAAAATTGTTCATTTGAAATAACGATAATCCAAAAGCCATTAAAAGCTATAGTGAATGATCTCGAGAGCTAGTTAGGACATCCTAGCCGAAGACCAGCCAAAATGTATAAATAAAATATTTTGTTATAATTGAAGATGATTATGAAAAATAATTAATTTATGTTAATTACTCGAACAACATCAGCTTAGCTATTTCAAAAGAATATTATTATTTAATTATTAAGTTGCTTCAAAACAGTGATGCTTTTTATTTATTTTTGTAATTCATTATGAACGGTGTTATTGTCTGAAGTGTTAAGGAAATTAATTTTTTTCCAAACCTTTCTCGCAAATCTCAATCTAAAATTTAATATCACTTGAAATTAAGATTACTTCTTACTTTTGAATTCTAAAAAACAATCTTTTTGAAATAACTAATTAAAATGGGCACACGTATAATAGCACAATTTTGGGTCTGTTTGGCGCAAGGATCAAAATCAGAATAAATAATTTTGGTATAGAATGTGACATAAAGTTGATAATTTTATTAAAATAATTAAACATATAAAATAAAATAATATTTTTTATATTAAAATTTATATAGAATATAATAAAATTTTATTTATTATTATTATTATTATTATTATTTAAATTAATACTATTTTAGTTCTGATTTTAATTCTTGCGCCAAATAGGCCTTAAATTCTATGAAACTAAAAAATGTATTCATAGTTGAAAAATATAGAATTTTATGTAACTTAAAATATAAATATACAGAGAAGCAATAATTAATTAACATATCGCTTTACTTTTATCCTGATTGTTTTTTATACATATTCAATCGATCAATTATGCTATCCAAATGTTATAATTTCTCTTTTACTTGTTGCTATTTTTATTCATAAATTGTTGGCCTCTTCAATTGTTTTTAAAATCTAACTTCTTTTTGAAATATGTCCTTCTTGTAATAAAACTAAAATATCAGCACCGAAGAATAAAAGTTAATTATTTATTAATATTCCTGAAAGTACTATAAAAATTTTTGAGAATGGGCATGTTTCTTCCAAAAATTAATTTTATTATTTATGTTATGTGCTTAAATGCTAAAAAAAATGAAAATAAAATATTTGCAATATATTTTAAAGTAATAATCAAATAATAAGATAGGTTATATTTAATGTGGGCTGTACCTGAGAGTAATAATGTTGATAATTATGATATGCCATGAGTTCGACTTTAAAGTTTCGTTTGGTTTGAATTATTTTTTAATAATAAAAAAAACATATTTTTTAAATTTAATGTAAAAGAAATTTATTTTAATTGTAAAAGTGTGTAAAATATAAAATAATTTTAATTTTAATATTTTTATTTATATTGGATGTGAAATAAAATTAATTTTTATAATTAAAACTTATGTTGAATAAAAACTTACTACGAGTCAGCCGATGGTTAATTTTGCAAATACAAACAAATACGAATCAAATGCAAAAGAAGCCAAGTGGAGTGGTGGCCCAAGCAAACAGAGCCGCCGTTAACGAAGCAAACGGAAGAAATTAAAAATTTCATCTTGAGGCTCAGGAAAATTTGATTTTTGAGACACTTTAAATTTCTTCTTTTATTAAAAAAAATAAAATTAAATGTTCACATAAAAAGAGAAACAAAAAAGTCCAAAAAAATGATCAAACACTATAAAAAGCGATCTTATATGTCTAAAATTAAATAAAAATTATTATTTAATAAAATATAATGAAAATAAATGATTTATATAGTTGATACGACCGAGCAAGATAAAGACATTATTTATTGTTATTATCGCATTAAAAATATTAAATTTTTTTTCAAAATTTTAAACTTGCTAAAATTATTGTATAATACTTGTATAAGAAATACTTTACACCTCCAATAATTAATCTAAAATTTTGAATTTAATTATGTAGGTGCTACAGGCAAAAGTAATTTTATTAGCTATGTGACACTATTGTCATATAAAAATTATAATTGAATTTAAAGTTTGAGTTATCTATTAGAGATTATTCTATTTGTATTTAGATCTAACTATCTCAAGTTGAAATAATTAATTCTTTTAAAATAAAAATTAATATATGATAAAAGTTTTCACATTTTACATTATTTTAAAATAAAAAACTTTATTTGATATACTATAATACATATTTTTAAATCAACAAGCTAATTATGCATTTTATGTAGATGAAATTATAATATTTTAAATTCATTTAAATAAGCTGTAATATATATATATATATATATTTATATTTTGATGTCTCTTTATATTTATTATCTTAGCATATTTATAGTAGTAAAACCTCATAAATAAAATTTTAAAATTTTTTAATTAATTTTGATTATAGCTTGTAAATATATCGAATTAATAACAAATTAAATTGAGTAAAATAAAGCATACGTGATTTAAGTTTTTGAACAAATTAAGAGCAATATATGGATTTAAGTTTCGAACATGTGAGTTTTAAATTATAGTATTTGTTTGCAAAGTTAGATAAATTTTGTATTAAAAGTTATATATCAGTTCAAAAATTGGTTATTATATTAAAAAACTGAGAAATATAAAATTAATTAATTAATTTTTTAAGTATGTATAATAGTATATAAAATAAAATATTTTTTATTTTAAAAATATATCTAAAATGTGAAAAATTTAGCGTATATTATTTTTTATTTTGAAATAGTTCATTATTTCAACTTGAGGTGAAGCCCGGCCTAAATGTGAATGTTATAATAGAACTTTTGCAAAATGAAGGAAAAGAAATATAGTTTTTTTTAATAAATGAAGAAAATTAATTCGTCTCTAATATCAGATTTTCTGGGCCCCAAGATGAAATTGTTTCTTCCGTTTGCTCTGTTAACGCTGGCTCTGTTTGCACGTTCCCTTCCATATGCCATCAAACCTTTCCTGCTGATTGGATATTTGGATGGAAGATAAAAAATAATAATTAGGATAAATTTTTAAATTTTTAAAAGAATTATATATATATATGGATATATATGATATAAAATAAATTAAGTTAATTATGTTTAAAATTATGGTAGAGCGAAGCAATTTACGAATAATTTTTTTGTTTTTTTTTGAAATATTCCCTAGAGCTAATGTGGTTTCAATAATATGTCGATGTTTGCGCTCTGCAGAGCCTTTTTTTTCTGGAGTGTGATGGCAAGAGACTCGGTGAATAATTCCTAAGAAATTTAGATGCGATGGAGGGCTTGATACTCGCCACCCCAATCAGAGTGAAAAGAACGAATCTTACAATTAAAGAAAAGCTCAACATATTTTTGAAAACTGAGAAATATATCTACCAAGTCAGATTTATGTTTCATGAGAAAAAGCTAAGTGAATTTACTAAAATCATCAACAAAAATAACATAATACGAAAAGCCTTTATTAGAGATAATAGGGGCAAGACCCCAAATATCTGAATATATAAGTTCTAATGGAGTCGATGAAGTACAAATAGATGAAGAAAATGATAACTTATGACTCTTAGCTTTCATGCAAGCAGAGCAGATTCTTGACATTGTAGGTGGCGATGTAGATAGATCATATTTTTGAATTATTTGATGAACAGTACGAAGAGAAGGATGTCCGAGACGAGCGTGCCATGATAACTTGGTGGTGCGTTCCCCAATAAGAGCAGTGGGTGGTGGAACGGGAATATGGTAGAGACCATTCTTAGCTTCCTCGCGGAGTTGAATTTTCTCTGTAGCTCGATTCTTCACAAAACATTCATGAGGATAGAATTCAAATAAGACATTATTATCATGGGTAAATTGTTGAATAGAAAGGAGATTTTTAGTGATTGAGGGAACATATAAAATATTTTTAAGGTATAGATCACCAGAAGAGGAGTACAAATGTGTATTTCAAAGGTTAGTTATATGCAAATCTATACTATTACCAATTTGAATATTATCGGTGCTCACATATGGTGTAGGATTGTTCAGAATATTATAGTCCGGCATGACATAATGAGATGCTCCAGAATCAGGATACCATGCTGACTCAGTAGTTGTATTTGGAGGGGAGGTAAGAGCGCTGTAATATGCTCGAGCTTGTGTTGTATTATAGGAAGATTGTAGTCAAGTTGGTGTAGTTGTTCCCAATGGTCCATCATAATTCATGGAAGTGAGACCTCCAATAAAATGACGATCGAAGCGTTTATAGCATTCGTGAGCATAATGAACAGGGATAAGGCAGATCTGGCAACGTCCTCGACCACTGCGTCCTCCACGCCCTCTGTTAGTATTGGATGGAGAGGGACGTTCTCATCTAGCAGTGTTGATCGATGGTGTTGTTACTGCAGTTATTTTCGTAGATTTGAGTTGAAGGAGACGTTCATGAGATGAAATAATCCCATGAGCTTCTTCTAAGGTAAAATCATCCACACGGATAGTAATAGCAGGAATAATGCTGTCATATATAGAATTAAGACCTACAAGAACATGCATTAGAATATTTGGATCGGACATTGATTTTCCAATAGCAAATAGGTTGTTGATGATATTTTTTATAGCCTGCATATAATCATCAACAGAGCTGTCTCCTTATTTTATCATCTGTAATTGAGCTTTAAGTTGAAGAACACGTGCTCTAAAATGAGAGGTGAATGTGTTAGTAAGAGTTTTCCAAACTGCATGAGAAGTATTCAAATTTATCACCAATGGAAGAACGGCTTTGGTGAGTGTTGAAATAATCCAAGTGGGAATTAGTTGATCCCTTTTATCCAGGTAGCGTAAGCTGAATCATTTATATCTGGACATGAATCTGTGTCATCTACTACTCCAAGGAGATCATGAGCACGAAGTAAAGAGAGAAACTGTGTTTTCCAAAGTAAGTAGTTGTCTCTTGTTAGCTTTAAAGGGAGAAATGATACTGTGTTGATAGGTAGAGACAATATATTTGTTGCTAGTGGAATGAGATGCTCATTTGGAGAGGTTATGCTCATTTAGGACATAATAGAGGATTCAGGTACTGGATAATAATTTCTCAAGGCTGAGAGAAATCTCTGCCTCAGCTTTGGGCAGAGAAGAGATTAGAAGCTGGAGCTTTAATGGGAGATTGAAAACTAAAGGGCCTTTAATGGCAGAAGAAAGGAGCTCGAGCAGAAGGTCGACACGGCGAGGTCGGCGAGGTAAGAGGCTGGCGACGGTAAGGTCGGCGAGGTAAGAGGCCGGCGACGATAAGCGGCCGACGAGGTCGGAGGCCGGCGATGGTAAAAGAAGGCCGACACGGCGAGGTCGGCGAGTGCTGTGAGGTGACGCCGATCAGCAACGTCAAGGCTCTGATACCATATTAGAAGACATAGAGAGGGAGAGAGAGAATAATGTCGAAGGAGAAATATAATTCCCTTACTTGTTCAATTGTTAAGATGTCCCTTTTATAATGAGGAGTTCATATTACAAGATGGTATATAATTAAATTCTCTTTAATAGAGAATCTTTTTACATAGCAATGTGTAAATCAAATCATAATTACAAAATATATGCTAGAAATGATGGTTCTTAAAAGAAAACATATTTGGTGTATTGTAGGCAAGTGATAATACAAAAATCCATCATTTACGTAATTTCATTATTAGTTTCGACACTTTTGCGACACGTTTTCGACACGAGTTTCGACGCGGTACATGCCATACGTTAATCTATAAGATAGGCCCAAAACCGAATGCTCATAAACTTCAGAAACCCAGCGACCCGAGTAGTGAATCCAGCCCAACATCCAGAAAAGAAGAAGCGCCCAGCCCATCAAGAACAGATGCCTCAAAAGCCCAAAATAAATAAGCTTAAGGAAAAATCCATGAAGGAAGAGGCCTTGGGAGGCCCACCGAAACCGATGAAGCAGAAGGGCGCAAGGCCACTTTTTTTTTTCCCTGAATAACCCAATAAATCAGTTTCGTTCAAACACATTTGTTAGTCGAAAATAAATCAATTTTAAAATTAGATAAGATGCACGATAAGGCATTAGTTCTAGTATCATGAGGGTTTCCTCATAAGAACTTACTCGAATCGGATTAATTATTCTTTCTGCTTTCGAAATATACATACATATATGTTGACCTAAATGAGAAAACTTTCACGTGCATGTACGCAACATTGTGGCCTCTACTTTGTCGTGTGTATGTTGGTGTGGCAGCCCTGCATCACCACACACGTGCATAGTGCCAACACTGTGTTCCTGTGCGGTTGTGCGCATGCACAATCCTAACACAACTAGGATGGTCATGACGCCACTCTTACCTTGAACTAGAGGCGGGAGAGTTGAGATATTTTTGTTATTTTATATTTATATATAAAATTTTAATGCAAATTTTATTTAAATAATGAAAAAATATCAAATTAATTTAAAAAAGTATTTGATTGTAATATTAATGTCAGGCTCATGGCCTTATTAAAATATTTTTGAAATCTTGGACTTACTTGGCATTATTTTTAAATTCGAGAGACCAGAATGATATTTACTTTTTTTTAAAAAAAAAATGCTTTGAAACCGGTGAAGTGATTATAATTATCCTGATTTATTTCCTTATGTGAAGGTTAAATTTACTACAATATTTTTATCTTATTTCAAAATAAACAGTGTTAAAGAAAATATTTTCATGATATGTATGATTTTTTTAATAGACTTACAATTTTGTCGGTCAATGAATGCCGGTCACTGTAAAACATATTACATCATTATATTGATCTCGATCTAGATTAAATTATACGTTTTTATGTTCATGTCATTTCAAAGTTTCATTTTACATAATAAAGTCCTTTTTGGAGCGAGGATTAAAATCAAATCTAAAATAGTACTAATTTAAAAATAAATAAATATTAATAATAAATAAAAGTTTTAAATTTTTACATAAATTTTAATATAAAAAGTATTATTTTACTTCACATATTTAATAGTTTTTAATAAAAATATTAATTTTATTTGACATCCTAGACCCAAATATTCTAATCGAGTATTTTAATATAGGATATGAAATAAAGTTAATATTTTTATTAAAAATTATTGACTATGTAAAGTAAAATTATATTTTTTATATTAAAATTTTCGTAGAATAACTAAAAAATATTATTTATTATTATTATTGTTGACATGTGGCTCCATCGTTGTATTATAGTCATACACGTGGCACTCCTTCGTCTTGAAACATCATGCATTAACCTTTGAAGTTGTATTTGACTCCAAACATCGTGAGTGATGTTTGGAGCCTCCCAAACATCGTGAGTGATGTTTGAAAATATCCTGCATGACCGATGTTTCTAGTTCTCCCAGCCACATCAAGCACGACGTTTCTCAGCTTACCTATCGCTGTCAGCGTGCTCTGGCAGCACCGTTTCCAATGCAGCATGCTTCTTCCAGACATGCAAACCAAGAGTTTGCGTGCTCTAACCATTGTAAGTTCCTATAAGGAGCGGACCCCAAGAAGACAAACTCTTCGCCCATTATTTCCAGCCCCTCTCCAGTGGCCGACAGCGGTGGGACCACCAGCATGGGCTCAACATTGTTTATACTTTTTTCCCTCCAGAAGACCCGGGCGGAGCTCTCCTTCCACCCACCTATAAATATCCTTGAACAAAGCTTCAAGGAGGAGGGGAAAAACGAAGGAGGACAAGTCGTACAGAGATCTTCTTCTTCTTCTTCTTCTTCTTCTTCTTCTTCTTTGGAGCGCCTTTTCTTTCTGTGCTCTAGTTATGTCTGTACTTGGCCCAAGCGGCCTTCTCTTTGAGATATAGTGAAACGTTTCGAGCTCGTCCCAGTGGACGTAGTGGATTTACTCCTTGAACCATCTTAAACTTATTTATGTTGCTCTGGATGCTCTCTCTCTCTCATCTAAGCCTTAATTATCAGGCTTAGCCATCTGCGCGCCGCAGTCTCTCGGGGCTCTCTCTCTTTTTCGGTGTTTCTTGGAATCATCTACATTCTACGTTAATAATTATTATTTTTTAAATTAATATTATTTTGATCTTGATTTTAATTTTTGCACTAAACAGGGCCTAAGTCATCGTGGCCCATATCATGCATAGTGGGCCATTGAAATGCCCATGAAATACCAATATAAATTGAATAATTGATGCACTAAGCCCGTCTAAATATCTATATAATTTTTAATTATTATTTGTTTAATTTAATATCATTATATTAAAAAATTATTAAAACATTAATACAATATTATCTTTCTTATTATAATTAGAGTGTCATTTATATATTATTTTAGAGTGATAATTTTATCAATTTTTATAATATAATTTAAATATATTATCAAATTAAATAATTAAATTCAACTATTTTAATAACATGAGTTATATGACATAGCATCGTAATAATATTGAAATAAAAGTCCGTAAATACGTCTTTAAAAACATACTTATGTCTTTTATATAAATTTGCAAATAAAAATTTATATGTATATACATATATTTATGCAAGAATATATATATATATATATATAGATAAACATATTTATCTTAAATAAAATTATTTTGTATTACTATATAGTTGAAATATATATTTTCAATATCAATGTGTTGTAAGCTCTAAAAATAATAAAAAATTCATATAACTATACGATATGATCATGTATTGCTAAAATAATTTTTTAAGACGGAGAAATATATATGATTCATATAGCGATATAATTTGATCATATCTGTCTATATTATTCCGTACGTACACCAAAACACATAGTTGTATATAATTATATGATTGGACGATACTTTTGTGTTAAAATATTTGGTTAAAACTTACATGACTTGCACCTAGTACTAACTTTTTTTAAAAGTGTGACATTAGCCCTTGCATTATCCAAATATAAAAACACAACAAAGGTATATAAAGTCTTATCTTTTTGTAGAAATTTATAAAAATTTATAAAAAATCGCATACCTTTCACACAAACAAAGTCTCCATCTCCTTCGAATTAGCGTGGTAATTAGCTAGAGTATTATTGGCTCATATTACATAACTACATTATTATAAAATAATTTTTTTAATAGTTAGCGTACGTTTTGACTTGTAGGCTAAATTGAGTTGTTGAAGTTTTCAATTCTCAATATTACTTTTCATCAGCTAGAATCTTTGATAAATAGCTACCCATATTACAGTTGTAATCATTCCTACTTGAGTTACTAATTTTTTAGCTATCACAATTATATAAGCAATCACATTTGTTCCATTTCTTTCTAGAAAGCCACCCAAGTAATCTCTAGTTGCGTAGCCAGCTCTAATTGCTCTACTATATGGAGTAATCCATTTATATTTACATTAATTATATTAAAAATTTTATAGAATAAGAATAAAATTAATTAATTTTTGAGAATTATACAAGATGTGAAATAGAGTGATTTTTTCATAATATTAGAATGAGATAAAAATTAATTTTTACTATATAAAAACTTTTATAAAATAGAAAAACCAAATGCTAAACAGCCCCAAGCTAATTCTAAACAAAATTTTAAAAAAAGGTAGATAGAAAAGGCAGGTGCATCATCCACCATCACTAGAACTTTTTTTTTTAAGTTATTTTATCTAGTTTTTTTTTTTTTTTTTCGAAAGGATTTTCTAGTTTCTTTTGTTATATATGAAATTGAGTATAAGATGATTTTTAGTAATCCAATACTGGATTTTAATATATACATAAATATCTTTTAGCTATTAAATTAATTTTAAAATATTTATAAATATTACATAATTATCTGCAATCTTGTTATTAGAGAAATTTTAAAATTTTATTATATCCTCAAAAATAATTATATTTATATGAAAAATTTAAAATTTACTGTTAAATTTACTGTTAATAACGCCTCAAAGCTTTCCACTTTTCTTAATTTTCTTACAACCCGCACCTTCCTTCTCGTCCGCCAGCGCAGCCGCATCCATCTCTCGGCGGAGCGCCGTGATCTCGAGCTCCAGCAGCATCACCCACGGGCGCGATCGAGGCCATAACCCTAACCTAAGCGACTCCTCCAGCAGCATCACCGCCAACTTCTCGTACCTCCCGGTGGCCATCTCCTCCTTCCTCTCGGCCTCCCTTGCCCGATTCTGTGATCGCCGGAGAGCCGACAACAGGCAGGGGCTCCGGCCAAAAGCTTCGGATTCAACGCATTGGTCAGTAAATCGCGAGCGCCGCCTTGGAACGTCCATGGGGATGAGCTCGGGGTGGAATAGATAGATGGGAGCGGGGAGGTCGCAGTTCTGGATGAGATCGCCGGCGACGGAAAAGGATGTTTCGAATCGCCATTTGCAGGGGAACGTGTCGGGGAGGGGTTTCAGCTCTTCGGGTTCGTTGGCGGCGGGGGACAAAAAGTCCATGAATTAAGCGAGGAAGGTGAGATGGATTGATGGAGCAGGAGGGGAATGGTAGAGGTTAGGGTTAGGGTTAGGGTTTGCGGATGAAGAGGAATGTTGGAGAAGGGATTGATTGGGGTCCGAACTCCGAAGGGTCAAGGAAGCCGCGCATTAGCGTTCTGCGTTATTTTATTTTAAAAAATCAAGGCTTTTGTTAGCACATCACATGCAATTAACATTATTTTTTCTTTTAATAAATATTATTTGTAACAATTAAATTTTATATCCAATATCAGATTTTGATACATATGTTTAAATCAATATTATGAAAAATATATACATTTCAGATTTATTTCAAAATTATGAAAAGTATTCAACACTAATAAAAACAATCAAAATCAACTGACACTATGCAAACATAAAACAAAAATTTTTATATAATCAAATTTAAATTTAATATTTATACACCCATTTTATGTTTTGATTGTTATATAAAAAATTATATTATTTAAGAATTAATAAAAATATATAAATTATTAAAAGTTATAATTAAATTTTTATGTAATGAAGTTAGTGCTGATTTGAATTTGATCTGATATAAATATAATCGGAGTGGAGTGAGTCGAACTTCTGATTAATATTTTGGGTCAAAATTTATTTAACAGCAAAATTTGAGTTGAATGGGTCAACATTTAAGACCCGACCTGTTGGTATAAAAGTCCAATGAAATCGCTCCGCCCGGCACATTTTCACGTCATTATTTTTTTTTTGATGAAAATCTAATTAGAGTTACAATAAAAATATCAAAGATTAAACAAGACCCCAATCTTACTCTCTATTACAAAAGTCAATTTCCTTCTTGGAGACCTCTTGGATAAAGCTTGACAGCTGCCTCTCCCAATTTTCTGAGTTAATGTGTGAAGAGCGAACTGTGCTAGGATGTGCGCTACTCTGTTTTACATGGGTAATGCTGCTACTGCTAAAAGACTTCAGCCTCTTCTTTGTTTCTTCAGTCTGGGCCCAAGGATGGATAAGTCCTCCCTCTCATTCTGAATATATTTGATGATTTCCAAAGCATCGCTCTTTATCCATATATGTTCAGCATCTTTATATTGTTCCCCAAGATTATATCCTGAACTCCTGAGTTCTTTTCACAAATGCATCTTACGCTTATCGGGGTATTCATATCGGCCTAACGTCTATCGCTCAGGTATGATTTCAACCTCAAAACTCCCAATCATCATACCCGAGGAGCCCTAGCCTCGTACACGATGGTTGGTCATAACTAACCTTCCATATACGGCGGTTACTGAGCCTAGTTACACCGAGCAGGCGGGGTCTCCTACCTACATCTGGAACCCTTCCATAAGTCCATCCGGCTAGCGGCCTCTCCGGAAGAATTCCTTGCAACCACGCCAATTTCCATCTTGTGTTACTCATCATGCAGTGCTGCATCAATCAAAATTCAATTTTAGAACAGGTTGTTAGGGGGGGGATCCAAACATTTTGAAGTTCTGCATATGGGAGAAATTCTGCCTTCGGAGCAGCTTCAAACTCCTTAAGGTAGCTTGTAGCAAAGAAACTTATATCCTCCGATCGCCTACTTTTTTTGCCCCTAATTCTATTATTTCGCTCCACCCAAATGGCCCACAATATTGTTGAACTCTTATCGATTTTGATGAAAACAAACAAGTTAATAATATACTCGACTAATTATTTTTTAAATATTAGTATATATTGTTATTAAGCTTTTCAGGATCAAGAAGGATGATCGTCGAGATAATTTTGACTCAAGATTGATGAAATCAAGCCAAGAATAAAAAGAAATGAAGTTGATCAAGATCGCTGAGAAAGAAGTATCAAGTCGAAAAGTCAACTTTAAAGATGCATTTGCTATAAAATTTTAGACCATCATATAAGTGCAAGAAATTTATGGCTCATTTATCTGGAGAAAATTAAAATAAATATAATTAAATTTATTTGTGATTTTTTTATTATTTTTATTTTTTTTTCGGATGAATTATGATTTTCAAAAAAAATTAAATTACAGGAGTATTTTTTTTAATGACGTGTTTTCTTCGATCTTCAATATTTGAAATTTT
>JAEMOT010000333.1:582738-605222 GCA_019297695.1 Apostasia ramifera
ATTGAGGCCTCGTTTAGTTCGAGGAAAATTTTTTGCCCAACGCAAATTTCAATTATAAAAATCAACTTTATTTCACATCTAATACAAATACGAATAACAGAATTAAAAGATTTCACATTTTACATATTTTCTAATGGTAAAATAAATTTCTCTTTCATTAAATTTTAAAAATAATTTTTTTTTCATGTCTAAAAAAAAAGCTCGAACCAAACGAGGCCTGAGAGTCGATTCTAGGAGTTCTTGGATCATCGGAGGTGTTTTTAATCGGGTATTTTCTATTTTCACTCCAAATCGATTTTTCTTAAAGATTCACGAATTTTTGTACTATTGATTTGAGCTCCAAATAACTTAAAAATTTTACTATATCTTTCTGGGAGCTTTTATTTTATTTAAAATTTTTCTTGGAATTGTTTGGTGAACAAATTTTTCTCTAGAAATTTATATTTGTGTCTCGGTTTTTTAATTTTTATAAATAGTACAAAATTCAAATAATTTTAACATTTTTATATTCTAGAAAATTATTTGAAGTTTCTGTTTACTCGATTTTATATCGTATTAAAATATTTTATCGAGTTTAATTTCTCTTTCTCTTCTCTTTACATTTCACAGAATATTGAGAAAGATAATACTAAAATTTTCTCCAGAAAATTGAGTTGGCTTCTTTGCACATAGAGCTCTCATTAAATTTTAAATTGAGTTAATTTATCTCTTGTACGACCCATAAGAGTCATCGTCTTTTATTTTCGTTTTTGGCTTTGAGTCTCCCTGCGCGGAGAGGGGTTTTTCTTACTTGTCCCCAAGTAAAAGGAGAGGTGAGGTTGTTCCTTTCCCTCGGTAAAAAAAGATCTAAAGATTGGTTTGTGCCTTTGAACCGAAAAGGCATAGGTTTCCTCCTTGTATTAGGGCTTGAGCTTGGCCATAACAAGCTTGGGATAGTGGAACCCCGAAGGAGGAACAAAGGGGAGTGGATTAGGCAAGAAAATAGCCGAACTACTATCATCGTGTGTCTTCTTTCACTTCTGTATTTTTTTATCATTTAAAGGCTGGTGTACTTGATAGTTATTTTATTTTCAAAGCCTCAAAATAAAATTTCAGTGATCAGATTTTGGACATAATAAATTGAGCTAATTCAAAATATTTAATAATTTAAATTGTCCAAACTCTGTGAGATAACTAAAATTGGTAGGTTAGTTAATTAAAGTTTGGGCCTACTCACCCCCAAATTTAATTAACATAACCAAGGATCCAAATAACTTAATTATAGTAATGGAACGGAATCGGGTTAGTACATTAGGTAAATTTAATTACCTAACAGAAAACGCCCGACGATCAGAAATACTTTGATTTGTCCATCCCACTATAATTAAGTTAGTTAATCATCAAATTTATATTCTATAATTTTACTTACTGCATCTAACTAACATTTACTTTCTTGTTCCACTAACATTTATTTTCCTGTACTACTAACATTTACATACTGTAATACTAACATTTACTTTCTGTATTTTTTTTTTACTAACATTTAGTTACTGTATTTTTTTTTCTTCTTTTCTTTTTGCACACTAACTTTTATTTCTCTGTAATTTTTTTTTCTTTCTCTGACTTTTTGTTATCTTTTTTTTTTGGTGTACATATACATATACTATATATATACATATATATATATATATATATATATACTAATATATATATACATATATCTATTTATATATATATACATATTACTCTTACTTGTTCGTTTGCAGGTGCCACTTTAAAATTGCTCAATTGCTCATGCTGAAAAGATTTGCTTGAACGCTCTTACTTGAAAATAATAAAAGCCTCACAATAATAAGTAGCTTTAAAAGTACTTAATTTTTTTGTAACATATATATTAATCAAATTTTAAAAGTTTAACTACACCCAATTTACCCCCCTCTTGGGTGTGCAAGTGAACCAACAAATATAACTGCTATCAACTCAGCCTTTGACCTCTTAGCCTTTTCTAGTAGGAGGCTAATCTAGTTTGCTAATAAATTGCAGAAATTATCAGCCATATACATTGGCAAACCTATTGCTTCACGTCGTTATTGGCTCTGGTGCGGGCGCTTGCAGCTGTGGATGGCTTTTATATTAAAATATGATTTTTAAACTATTAAAATATTAATATATTATTAGTAAACAAAATAGTAAATTAACTCAAAAAATAAAATTACTTCAAGGCAAAGTTAAACTATGTTACGATACTTATATCTTACAATTTCAATAAATTTTGAGTATAATTGGTAGGATAGAAAAATGAAAGAATTATAATCAATATAAAAAATAATTTTTCAAAAACAAAAAATTACAATTTCTTTGGGCAAGCATTTGGTATTGAACAGGAGAACAAATTGATCTGATATTTTTTTGGTGCTTCAACAATATGTTAGTTATATTATACTTCAATTGGATGGTTTTATTCAATTGTTTTGATATTAAGTTTACCTCATTAAATTTTTAATATTTTATTACCCAAAAAAATAAACTAACTTAAAAAAAATATACTTCTAGATATTATTGAATAATATTATGATAATATAGGTTTTAAAGTATGGGCTAATTTTAAGTTCATTTGATAGACAAAAAATGTAAAAATTATAATAGATTATACTCTTATTTAAATATAATTTATATTAGTTCTTTCATTATGATTATGATATAATCATAAGTTTTAAAGTTTGTTATTATGTTTAAATTAATTGGTAACTAATAAATTATTTAGTTTAATGTATATAATTTTGAAGTTTTATTGCCAATTTAGTGCCCCACACTATAGTTGAAATAAAAAAAGTTTGGGAGTAGAACCATAGTTAGCTTATGAATTGCTAGGGAGAAGAAAACTCAAATACAAGCTTTCAAAATTGAGAGCAATTAAAAATTAATTTTTTGTTTATCATTCGTATATGTGTAGAAATAATTGTAAGATTGTCCTTAAAGTGCTAGAAGACTTGGATTATGATATAACCATCTAGGACATTATTATAAGTTTGTTAAAATGTGTTTGAATTGAGTAAGTTTGAGTAAACCAACTAATATTTAGGTTAACAAGTTTGCTGTCTTTGACAAATCAAACTAGCTCTTTGATCGATCAGTTGTATAGTGTTACTTAGCTAATTGGTTCTTGATCGATCAATTGATTGATTGGAGCTATCTGAAATATGACTGTTGAGTTTTCAAATAGCTAGTTATGTCCATGACTAAAGAAAGTGAGGCGTGATCTTCGGGTGATATCCTAAGAGAAAGGAATCAACAATGCAAAGTGTAGCACTTAATAGGTTTCTAGGCTGGTAAATATATAATGGTAAGAGAAAAATGAGAATGAATCATATCACATCAAAAAAGGAGAGATTTAAAGCTGTAAAAGTAGATAACATAATCTTGAATGCTAGATGCACCTTTTGGGTAAAGCTGTGAGGATAATGATGAAAAACTCTATACTTAAATGTGCTTGGGCTGAAATAGCACTGGCATGGGTAACCTCCGAAGAAGTACTCAAGTTACATTATTCTCTAAAGCTAAAGCAGATAATACTAATATATTTGAATTATAATATGTTATAAGTCGATCCTACAATTTATATCTACCATAACTTTTCTACAAGCATTTGACATCAAATCGAAGGCCAAATCAATGTCATATTTTCTTAATATATTTAACAATTTGTTAGTTACATTATATTTCAATTTCTTAGTTTAATTTAACCGTTTTGATATTAATTTAATTTTATAAAATTTTAATATATTATTATCTAATAAAATATCAAACTAGTTTGAAAGTAACACTAGTCTTAGAAATTGTTGAATCATATTACAATGATAGATTTCTAAAATTTTTGGTAATTTTGAGTTTATTTAACGGATTAAAAAATTATAATCCGTTAAAATCCTAAATTCTTATTAAAAAAAAAATAGGGTAAATTACGCTCAGGTCCCTGAGTTTAACGCTTAATATCACATAAGTCGATGTTTTTAAAATAATAATATCGGGTTCCTGAGTTTTAATAAATTATCAAATGGGTCTTTTTTTATTATTAAAATTTTAAAAATTACCGTTTTACCCTGATCTGGCGGCCTCTCTCTCTCTCCTCCCGATATGGAGCACGTGCGCAGCCGCGCGGTCGCCGAATTGGGAGAAGAGACAGAATGATAATGGTAAAAAGGTAATTTTAAAAAATTTTAATAATAAAAAATAAAAAAATACCCATTTGATAATTTATTAAAACTCAAGGACTCCGATATTATAATTTTGAAAATATGGACCTGCGCAATATTAAGCGTTAAACTCAGGGACCTAGGCGTAATTTGCTCGAAGAAATAACCGCATTCAAATACAAATTCAACTGTAGTATAATCAAAATAGTATTTTAATATAATTACACAACTTATCATCTAGCTCCAAAATTTTAAACTTGTTTTCGAGAAGTGAATGTCGAGATAATATTCATATTATTAAATTAGAATTACTCAAATAAGCTTCTGGTAGGCTTTTAGGTGGAAGGGTACAGAAATGAATCATCGCACATTAAAAAAGAAAAAAAATTTCAGAGATGTATAGATAAATACGTAATTCTAAATGACAAAAGCCTCCTTTGGGAAATTCGTGAGACTATCGATGAAAAAGTTTACAGTTAAATGTGTTGAAGCTGAAGTAATATTGAGATGAATGACCTTCTTAAAATGTACTTAAGTTACATAATTCATAAAAACCAAACTAAATAATATCTCAATATTTGAATCGCAAAAAATTACCTCTTTAACATTTGAAATCTTTGTAAAATCATTTTTTTCATGTAACTCAATTAGTTTACTTAAAAGAACTAAAGAATTTTAACAAAAACATTTGGAAAGATTTTATTTATTTAAAGTAAATTAAAAAATGTTTTATTTTAGTTAAATTATAAATAATTTTAAATGAAAACGTAAAAGTTTTTTCATTTAAAACATTTAAATATTATATTTGAATTAATAAAATAATATCAATCATTTTGAATTTATCCTAACACAAATGACTAATTCTATTGTAGTATTGTGTAAAAAACAATAAATAAGGATATTTAATTACAAATCTTGTTAATTATGAGTTTGTTTTTTTTTATTTAAAAGAAAAATGAATCAATATTTGAAGGATCAAATGAAATATGTCCAAATTTCAAATCAACTTTTGAGCATTGTTGCCATTTGGGGGGAGTTTGACGAGAGATCCAACAAAGTAATTACAATTTATTATATTCACTTGGTCAACCGGTTTGGCCGGCTAGTAATGGGGAGCTTAGTAGTGAAAGCCTCTATATTCGACCGGCCGAATGCAATAACTTCTCTAAAATAATTAAGCTAAAAGAATAAGATTATTAAAAAAAAATAGTTAATATTAATTAGTTTTCTCTAGTTTGAACTAGGGTTGTTACCGATTCGATTTCGAGCCGAGCTAATACAGGCTCGAAATCAGATTGATCACATTTCGATAGACTTGAGCTCGATTGGGCTCGGCTTCAAGCCGGCTCGAGTCGATTCCAATCGACTTCGAGCCGATTTAGATTCATTGTCGAGCCGGCTCAAAAATGAGTCAAATTTCAATTTTTTTTTAGCCGATCTCGAGCCTGGTAAGCTCTATTAATTTTCGAGCTAATTTCGAGCTGGATCGAGCCGAGCCTACCCCGGCTCAAAATCGGCTCGAAATTATTACCGAGCCGAACTTTTGGCTCGTTAAAGGGTTCATTTAGATCGACTCAATTTCGATTCGTTCTAAAATCAATTTAATTTTCGATCGATTTTCGATCTTCAATCCATATTAACACCCTTAGTTTGAACTTATGTATGACTAGACCTTTCTAATTTCTAAATTAATTAAGTTGATTATTTAGTTTGAGGTGAAGTATAAGTAATTTATTTAATATTAATTAAACTAATTAATAGAAAATATTTTTTCTGATTAATAAGTAAGTTTGGATTTTATTTTTATATAAAATATTAATTTAGCTTTTCAATTAATTAAATTCGTCTATTAATTATAAAAATATTCTTTATTTCCTCTATTTATTAACGTGAGAGAATATATTTAGTTAATTTAAAAATTACAGAAACTCAAATGAACGTAACCCTAAAATTAGAAGGCCTCTTGGTTACTATTGACCTAAAAAGAGAGACTTTTAAGGTCCGTTTGGTTCATGTAGAAAAGTCATCGTTTAAATAAATACAGCCAAAAAATTTAATTTATTTTACAAAATTTAATTTATATCTCATTTTATATAAATTTTTATATTAAAATATTATTATATTTCATATCTAATGTAATTTTTAATAAATTAATTATTTTTATTTCATATTTAACATAATTTTAAACATAATTACCTTAATTTATGTTATATAATATATATCCATATATATATAATTCTTTTAAAAATTAAAAGAATTATCCAAATTATTATTTTTTATCTTCCATCCAATCAGCAGGAAAGAGTTTGATGGCATATGAAAGGGAACGTGCAAACAGAGCTAGCGTTAACAGAGCAAACGGAAGAAACAATTTCATCTTGGGGCCCAGAAAAATCTGATATTTGAGACTATTTAATTTTCTTCTTTTATTAAAAAAAATAAATTTCTTTTCTTTCATTTTGCAAAAGTTCTATCACGTTATTGTATAACATTCACATTTAGGCCGGGCTTCACCTCGAGTTGAAATAATTAACTATTTCAAAATAAAAAAAACATAAGCTAAATTTTTCATGTTTTAGATATATTTTAATATAAAAAATATTTTATTTTATGTACTATTATACATACTTAAAACATTAATTAATTAGTTTTATATTTCTCACTTTTTTAATATAATAATCAATTTTTGAGCTGATAAATAATTTTTAATACAAAATTAATCTAACTTTGCAAACAAATACTATAATTTACTTAAACTCACATGTTCAAAACTTAAATCCATACATTGCTCTTAATTTGTTCAAAAACTTAAATCATGTATGCTTTATTTTACTCAATTTAATTTGTAATTAATCCGATATATTTACAAGTTATAATCAAAATTAATTAAAAAATTTTAAATTTATTTAAGAGGTTTTACTAATATAAACATGCTCAGATAATAAATATAAAGAGACTTCAAAATATAAATATTATAATTTCATCTACATAAAATGCATAATAAGCTTGTTGATTTATAATATGTATTATAGTATATCAAATAAAGTATTTTATTTTAAAATTATATAAAATGTGAAAAAATTATCATATATTAATTTTTATTTTAAAATAATTAATTATTTTAACTTGACATGAAGTTAAACCTAAATACAAATAGAATAATCTCTAATAAATAACTCAAACTTTAAATTCAATTATAATTTTTATATGACAATAGTGTCACATAGCTAATAAAATTACTCTTGTCTATAGCACCTACATAATTAGATTCAAAATTTGAAATCAATTTTTGGAGGTCCAAAGTATTTCTTATACAAATATTATACAATAATTTTAGCAAGTTGAAAATTAAGGGAAAATTTAATATTTTTAATACAATAATAACAATAAATAAAGTGTTTATCCCACTAGGTGGGATCGGCTATATAAATCATTTATTTTCATTACACTGTATCAAATAATAAATTTTCATTTAATTTTAAACATATAAGATCGCTTTTTATAGTGTTAGCAAGGGCATTCTAGCCGAAGACAGGCTAAAATGTATACGGCCAAAATATATAAATAAAAGATTTTGTTATAATTGAAGATGATTATGAAAAATGAATTGATTTTTCATGAGTTTTATAATTTCTAAAAGTATATATAAAATTTATAAAATATGACATTATGTATACAAAATTTTTCCAAAGTCATTAATGCATGCGATTGAAAGAACGTTTGATCTATTCTTGTCGGCTGGGTATTACTCGCATTACAGCACCGTCTATATATACCCTTGAACGAGGCTTCAGAGAGAGGATCGATCCACCTTCCCGATCTTTTTTCCATCATTCTCACGTACTGAGCCCAAGTGGCCTTTTTCTTAGATATAATAAAATATTTCCAGTTGATCTGGTGGACGTAGAAATTTCATTTCTGAACATCTTTAAACTTCTGTGTATTTTTATGGATGCTTTTCTTCCTCATTTAAGTCTTAATCATCAGGCTTTGTTCTCTGCATATCGCTGTCTGTTGGAACTCTTTTTTGTCATGTCAACAATTTCAAACTAGTGAGTAAATTCTTGAAAATTATAAACCAAATAATAATTATATATTAATTATAAATTTTTTTTTGACTAATTAACCATTATATAATTATTCTTAAATGATAGATTATAAAAGGAGTCAGCCGGATCTCCATCTCTAAGACGCGCCGGCCATGGCTTCCTCAAGGCCTCTTATCCTCTCCCATGTCTTAGCCCTTCTCCTCCTGCTGCTCTCTCTCGCCGAGGACACAGAAAGCGTCTTAAAAATGCAGCGGCTAACGCCAACAAGTCCGAAATTGAGGTGCGTGATCGTTCAGGCGCTGAGTCTCTACAGGAGAACGCATCGCAACGTTCCCTTATACGTCCTTTCTGATGTGTTCATTGCTGCCATCTGGGCTAACGGTAATAAAATTGCCTGGTTGATTACCGATTTTGCAGCCCGTCGATATGACAAGACTGGTAATTCCGTGATTGTCATAATACACGCGGTTATCGAAAAGAAACATCCTGCAGATCTGCATCCAACTTTCACCACTCTTGAGATTACAGAATAATATCACGTGTCTCCAATAAATAAATTTTATATGATACTCTTGTCATCTTATAAGTATCACATAAAAATTTCAATTGATTTAAAGTTTTCAATCATTTATTAGTGTTACAAAATATTTTTCACTTCAAAGTTATAAGTAAAAGCGTGATCTCAAATATTGTAATTGCACTTATGAGAGTGTGGAGCTTTTTTATGAGATTATATGTGCACTCTGATTAAAATTATGACAAATTTACATATGTTTGAGTACCGTGTTTTGAATTTTTATTACAGTTGATTAATTTGCGATGTTAAAGTTAAATTTTTTTAATTCTAGTTTTTAGAAGTAGCATTGAGTGTCATGAGAGCACATATTTTATAATAGTTTTATATATGTTGTTATTTTAATTTTAATATATACAATTTTTAATAATTTAAAATAGTATGTTAATGTTTTAATTTAGTTATACTAAAATTAGTTTTACAATAGAAATAGATTACGTAAAATGCATATTATTTGTTTATTTTATTTTTTATATTTTTAATTTATATTTAAAATTATTATTTAATAGCATATTAAATAATGAATTAATTAATATTGTCGTTACATGCTTATAAATACAAAATTAATGAAAAAGGTTTTATATTTTTTAAAAAAATTGATAAATTAAATAAGTAAATTATAGTTAATATAAATTTCAATTGAACCTGAAATTTGATCCGAAAATCTGGTCTATCACGGGTCATGGATCAGATCTGTATCGACCCGATCTAATTTGTTATTCGATCCAAATATATATCTTCTCGCTTGGGATAATCCGATTTGAATCTAACCGATTACAAGGCCTTATTTAATTGAAGGTTATAAAAATATCCTTTATTTAATCTATTTATTAATGTGAGAGGATATACTTAATTAATTTAGAAATTACAGAAATATATATGCACATAAATCTAAAATTAAAAGACCTCTTTGTTACTATTGACCTAAAAAGGGAGCCTTTTAAGGTCCGTTTGGTTCATGTAGAAAACTCATCGCTAAAATAAATACGGCCAAAAAATTTAATTTATTTTGCAAAATCTATTTTATATCTCATTTTATATAAATTCTAATATTAAAATATCACTTTATTTTACATTTAACATAATTTTAAATAAATTAATTAATTTTATTTCATATTTAACATAATTTTTAATATAATTAACTTAATTTATTTTATATCATATATATTCATATATATATATATATAATTCTTTTAAAAATTTAAAAATTTATCCAAATTATTTTTTGGGCAAATTTCATCGAGGTCCCTGAGTTTAAAGGTTATTACCACACAGGTCCACATTTTTAAAATTATATCATCGGGGTCCCTAGGTTTTCAAAAACTATCATCTGGGTCCTTTTTAAATTTTTTTATTATTAAAAAATATAAAAATTACCATTATACCCTTACCCTCCCTCTCTCCACCAGATCTGGCAGCTGCGCCGCCCCGCGCCGCCTCCGATGAGTCGTGCTGCCGCGCGAGGCCGCCGGAGGCAGCGCGGGGCGGCGCGGTGAAGGATATAACCTATCTTATTATTTGATTCTTGCATTGAAATATATCGCAAATATTTTACTTTCATTTTATTTTTTAGACTTGCGCACTTAAGCACATAACATAAATAATATAATTAATTTTTGGAAGAAACATGCTCATTCTCATAAATTTTTAAAGAACTTTCAGGAAATATTAATGAATAGTTAACTTTCATTCTTCGGTGCTAATATTTTAGTTTAATATACAATAAGAACATATTTCAAAAAGAAGTTACATTTTAAAAACAGTTGAAGAGGCCAACAATTTATGAATAAAAATAGCCTGTAGAATAAGTAAAGGAGAAATTATAACATTTGGATAACATAATTGACCGATTGAATATGTATAAAAAACAATCTGGGTAAGAGTAAAGAGATATGTTCATTAATTATCGTTTCTCTGTATAGTTATATTTTAAGTTACATAAAACTCTATATTTTTCAATTATGAATATTTTTTTGGTTTCATAGAATTTAAGGGTCTGTTTAGTGCAAGAACTAAAACCAGAACTAAAATGGTACAAGTTTAAAAAATAATAACAATATTAAATAATTTTTTATTATATTCTATATAAATTTTAATATAAAAAATATCCTTTTATTTTATATATTTGATTATTTTAATAAAATTATCAAATTTATGTCACATTCTATACTAAAATACTTTATTTTAATTTTAATTCTTGCACCAAAAAACCCAGAAATGTGCTATTATACGTGTGCCCATTTTGATTAGTTATTTTAAAAGGAGTGTTTTTTAGATTTCAAAAGTAGGAAGTAATCTTAATTTCAAGTGATATTAAGTTTTAGATTGAGATTTGAGAGAAAGGTTTGGAAAATAATTAACTTCCTCAACATTTCAGACAATAACACCGTTCATAATGAATTACAAAAATAAATAAAAAGCATCACTGTTTTGAAGCAACTTAATAATTAAATATTAAATAAAAATACGTGTGCCCATTTTGATTAGTTATTTTAAAAGGAGTGTTTTTTCAATTTCAAAAGTACGTAGGAAGTAATCTTAATTTCAAGCGATATTAAGTTTTTGATTGAGATTTGAGAGAAAGGTTTGGAAAAAATTAATTTTCTCAACACTTCAGACAATAACACTGTTTATAATGAATTACAAAAATAAATAAAAAGCATCACTGTTTTGAAGCAACTTAATAATTAAATAATAATATTTTTTTAAATAGCTAAGCTTATGCTGCAACGAAAGATAAATAAGTTCTAGTTAACATAAATTAATCACGATTTTAATTCTTCTTGAAATGATTCATTGGCTCAAAGTTTGAGTAGCGTAGAGGCTACATATACATTATTGGATTGAGCGTAAAGTGAGAATTTTTCATTAGACTTCAGCTAACCTTGAAATATTTAATAAAAATACGTTTCAAAAAATTTTTAAATTGCTATGATAATGATCTGTTTTTTTTTTCTCCCTATAACTTAAACTATAATAGAATTTTTAAACATAAATATGTATTTTTATTTTTTTAAAATAATAATTTAACAATCGATAATTTATCTCAACAACTTTTGAAAAAATTTGTCTTTTTTTTTGACATTTCCGAGAATTTTATAATATCCTCCAGCTGTGAAATATTTTATGAAATATGGAATAATTATATCATCCCTTTATCAAAGATATAATTGTATCATTATTTGTGCTTTAATGCGAGTAATGCCCAGTCGGCAAGAATAGATCAAACGTTCTTTCAATTGCATGAGTTAATGACTTGGAAAAATTTTGTATGCATAAACTATGTGCGAGGGCGCCGGCGGGGTCATGCGGCCGAGCGTGGTGGCGCGGCAAATGCGCTAGACTGCGCGGCTGTCGGATCTGGTGAAGAGGGGGAGGGTAAAGGTATAATAGTGATTGTAATATTTTTTAATAATAAAAAATAAAAAAAGACTCATATGATAATTTTTTAAAAACTAGGGACCCCGACGATAATTTTAAAATATATACTTGTGTGATAATAATTCTTAAACTCAAGGATCTGGGTGTAATTTATCCTAAATTTATTTTTTTTGATGTATCCTGATCCACATAAATTATAATTTTATAAAAGTTACATTAACTATCTGAGTTTTATACTTAAGATATTCTAGATTCTCTTTGGCGTCAAATAAATTATAGATATTAATGAAAATTTTCTCTATATTTTCTGAACTTAAAATATCTTAAATTTTATTTATTACCCAAAATTATAAGCATAATTTAAATTTATAATAAAGATCAAATTCCAATTTTTAGAAAAATAAGTCAATAGCAATTAGATCTCTTTAATTTGGACCTATATGCAATGAGGTTCTTCTAATTTCTAAATTAATTGGTGTTTTTATTTGAAGTAAAATATAAGTAGGTGCTTTAGTATTAATTAAAATATATAATAAAAAATATTTTTTCTAATTATTGGTCAACATGGACTTTAATTTTATTTAAGATATCAATTTAAGCTTCAAATTAGTCAAATTTATTTATTAGTTAAAAAATATTTATTCTGTTTGCTTGCAAGATTAAATTTTAAGGAGGTTAAAATTAAATTTAGATGAAGATATTTTTTTATTAAAATTTGTGAATGATGTGAAATAAAGTTAATTATTATGTTGGAATATGTGAGGGATGCGATATAAAATTAATTATTATGTTGGGATATGTGGGAGATGTAATATAAGTTAGTTATTATTTTAGTAATATGTGTAGGATGTGAAATAAAATTAATTTTTAATATTAAATTTTATGTATGATGTAATATGCCTGATTAAAATTAAAATAAATTAATTTTTAATGATCAAATAAATGAGGCTTTTTAATTTTTATTTTTTGAATCTGCGTGTATTTCTCTCTTAAAACTAGATTAAATTAGCTCTTCATATTATTATACTGACGGTAAAGTGAGGCAATTTACGAATAATTTTTTGTTTCTCATAATATTTTTGAGAAGACTTTTTTTTTTTGATAGACCGAGAAGACTTAGCCATCCTCCAGCTATGAAATATTTAATAAAAAATGATATAATTTTTGATAGTGATATAATTATATCATTATTTGGTATAGTAAACGCGCGGCTAATGCCGAGCCGGCAAGAATAGAAATGTTCTTTATAAAAAAAATAAAAAAATAGAAATATTCTCCCAAATGCATGTATTAATTAATTTATATAACTCAATTAATTTATATAAAGAACTAAATAATTTCAATACAATGATTGGAAAGATTTTATTTATTTATTTATTGAAAGTAAATTAAGAAGATGTTTTATTTTTCTTAAATTATAAAATAATTTTAAATAAAAAGGCACGATTTTTTCATTTAAATGGTAAAAATAAACATTTAAATAATTTTACTATATTTCAATTCAAGTATATACTTAATATAAAATTATTACATTAACACCAAAAATTAATATAAGATCTTAAACATAAATAATCTAAAATAATTTTTTAATTGTCTCTCACTAATATTTTTTATGCTTGTGCTAAATTTATAACAACATTGATGGGAACGGTGTCCACCAATAAAAATTTTCATTGAGAGTGATGATAAAACTTTTCATTGAGAGTGATGATAAAAATTCTCATTGAGAGTGACAATATATCAAATCTTATATGAACTAAAGTTGATTACAAAATTTAAATTTCTATCAAGTTTTATTAATGATACTAAAGTCATGCATTTTATTTAAAAGTAATTAAAAGTTTCTTATGGAAGTTGTAAGTAATTTTAAGATTTAACTTACCACTAATTTTCATCAAAGTTAGAGATCTCTTGATACCCAAAATAATGCTATAATTATAAGATTCGAAATAAAAATTTTAATAATATATAATCTTATTTATATGTAAATAAACTTTTGTAACAAGATAGTTTAAGCTCATAAATAAAATTTTTGATCAAAAATATAGAGAAAATATCAGCAATATTACAATAAAGTAGAATTTCAAAAGTAATTAAACATTAAGTTCATCCAAAATTATATCAAATTATTATAAATTAAATTATTCAAATTTTTATATTTAATTAATTTAAATCCTAAAAATTAGAGAGATTTTCTAAAACATCTCCTTTTTCTTTCACTCACTCTTGTTCTTTTTTCTCAAAATCATTGAAATTAATTCCTCTTCTATAATTACCGATTTGATAGAAAATATTTGTATCTTAATCTCTAATTCTTCATTTTCTTATTTCTCTTTTTCATCTCTTTACTTTTTTCTTTCTCACTTTCTTATTTTAAGCCAAAAAGGAGCTAGGCCGGCAGAGATTATGAATCGGGAGAAGGATCGGTGTGTGAGAAAAGAAAGGCTTTAATTTTTTAAATAACTTAATCTAGAGAAAAATTATATAATATTTTTGCCAACACTAAAATTTAGAAATAATTAAATATCATAAATTTAAATTTTAAGAAATAATAACAAATCATAATTTTGATCTAAACTTATATACCTTACATATTTATGTTTATATTTTCTCGAGAGGGTTTTAAATCAATATATATGCAACAAATCATGTAATTTTAAATAAATATTCAAATCAAGAAAAATAATATCCTAACATTTCTTTTAATATTTTCAATAAATTTAGATTTAAAAAAAATTTATTATTCAGTCCAATATTTTTTTGTAATATTTATTTTAAGTTATTTTAGACTCATATAAAATCCTCAATCACCTCCAAATCTATAATAAATTTATTTTATTTGATGTATAATTCACATAAATTATAATTTTAAAAATATTACATTAACTATTAACTTTTATAGTTCAGATATTCTAGATCCTTTCTAGAGTCAAATAAATCATAGATATTGCCGAAAATTTTCTCTATATTTTCTGAACTTAAAAAAGTATAATTTAAATTTAAAATAAAGATCAAATTCAAATTTTTACGATGTTACCAAATAGAATAAGATTAAAAAAAATAAATCAATAGCAATTAGATCTCTTTAATTTGGACCTATATATAATAAGATTTTTTTAATTTCTAAATTAATCAAGTTGATGTTTTTATTAATTTGAAGTAAAATATAAGTAGGTATTTTAGTATTAATTAAAATATTTAATAGAAAATATTTTTTCTATTTATTGGTGGACTTTAATTTTATTTAAGACATCGATTTAAGTTTCAAAGTAGTCAAATTTATTTATTAGTTAAAAAAGATTTATTCATGTTAAAATACATACAATGCGGGAGGGTACTCACTCAAGTGTGTAATGCATTTTTAATTTTGGATCTGCGCGTATTTATCTTTTAAAACTAGATGAAATTAGCTCTTTATAATATTACACCGACGATAAAGTGAGGCAATTTTTGAATAAATTTTGTGACTTTTTTTTAATAATATTTCCTTGAAGACTTTTTTTTTTGGATAGATCGAGAAGACTTAGCCATCCTCCAGCTGTGGAATACTTTATCAAAAATGATATATTTTTTTATAGCGATATGATTATATCATTACTTGGTATAGTAAGCGCGCGGCTAATGCCGAGCCGGCAAGAATAGAAATGTTCTTTATAAAAAAAAAAAAAAGAGTAGAAATATTCTCTGAAATGCTTATATATATTAATTAACTGGATCTCCATCTCTAAAGACGCGCTGGCCATGGCTTCCTCAAGGCCTCTGATCATCCTCTCCCATGTCTTAGCCCTCCTCCTCCTCCTGCTGTTCTCTCTCGCCGTGGTCACAGAAAGCGTCTTGCGAGCGAAGCAGCTACCGCCAACAGATCCGGATGTGCGGACCGCGATCCATAAAGCGCTGAATCACTACATGATCATGCATCCCAACGTTCCCTTATACGTCCTTTCTGATGTGCTTGAGGTTGTTCAGATTTGGACTGACGAAGAGAAATCAGTTGGCAGCTTGTTGGATATCAATTTTGTTGCCTACCAATATGACGGGCCTCATTCAAGTAAATCCGCGAAAGTCAAAATACGAGGGGTTATCGAAATAAAATATACTTCTAAAGATTGGTACGACACGGTATTCATCAGTTTTGACATCATAGAATAATATTACACATCTCCAATAAAAAAATTAATTTTATGTGGTACGTACTATTGCCGTCAAATTAAGTACCACATAGGAATTTCAATTGATTTAAAGTTTTCGATCTTTTATTGATGCTACAATGTATTTCTCACTTCAAAGTTGTGAGTGAAAGCTTGATCTCGAATATTAATGTAACTGCATGCACTTACGATCAAATAATACTAATGAGGGTGTGGAGCCATTTCACGAAAATATATGTGTACTCTAATTAAAATTATGGTGAATTTGAATATGTTTGAGTAATGTGTTTTAGATTTTTATTACAGTTGATTAATTCGCAATGTTGAAATTAAATTTTATTAATTTTAGTTTTTAGAAATAGCAATGAGTGTCAGAGCAGATGTTTAATTTATAATAGTTTTACATATGTTTTATTTTAATTTTAATATATATAAATTTTAATGATTTACAATAGTATATATGTTAATGTTTTAATTTAGTTGTATTAAAATTAATTTTTTAATAGAAATAAATAACATGAAATGCATATTATTTGACCTAAAATCTGATTTGAAAACCTAATCTATCACGGGTCATTGATCAGACCTGTGTCGACCCTGATCCAATCTGATTTTTGATTCGATTCAGATATATATCTTCTCGCTTGGGATAATCCGATTTGAATCTAACCGATTACAAGGCCTTATTTAATTTAAGGCTATATACGTACTTTTTGTTCATGGCCATTGCCAAAATAGCTTCCAATTTTTTAAAAAAGTTAAAATAAAATAAAAAATTACTTTTTTTATCATTAATACATAAATTTTAATATAAAAACTCACTTTATATCATTTTCTTTATAATTCTTAATATATTAATCACTTTATTTCATATCATACATAAATTTTCACCATACATATAATATATATATATATATATATATATATATATATATATATTTAATTAAAAATTATGAATGATGTGAAATAAAATTAGTTATTATATTGAGATATATGAAGGATGTGATATAAAGTTAGTTATTATGTTGGGATATGTGAGGGATATGATATAAGTTAATTATTATTTTAGTAATGTGTGTAGGATGTGAAATAAAGTTAATTTTTAATATTAAATTTTATTTGTGATTTGATATGTTAGGTTAAAATTAAACCAGATTAATTTTTAACGTAGAGACAAACGGATACATATATTTTAATATAAAAACTCACTTTATATCATTTTTTTTATAATTCTTAATATATAAATCACTTTATTTTATATCATACATAAATTTTCACCATACATATATAAATATATATATATATATATATAATTTTTTTCTATTATAAATAAAATTTATTATTATATTTTTATAAGGTAAATAATATTTTAATTATAATCATTGCCAAAATGGCCTCCAACCAAATAGTGAAAGCCAAGACAAAGTGCAAGGCAGTCCCCCGAACCTCCGCCAGCGCCAACTGGGGAATCAAACAAATTGTCGAATCATTGAAATTTTCAAGATGCTCAAACATCATAAAAAAATTTCAAATAAAATGAAATGTTGAAATAAAAAAATAAAAGTAAATTAATGCAATTAACATCCAAACAACTTCTTAATGAAAACAGTCACTTGATTTAGTGACATCTAGCTTCAAATGATATTATAGATAAACAATTATGATTATATCTTTATACATAGATATTCAAAATCAGGCAATATCGAGAAGCCACCATGCTCGATTTGACTCTTCGCATCCCTAGTTTTCTCAAAGCTCCCCATCATCTGTTTCATTCCCCTTTTTGTCGATGCGAACGCAAATTGCCATGAGTTGATCGCATCTAAAACCTAGCTAGTTCTTCTGCATACATGGATGTGCATGATTAGCCCTGCACATTTTGTACTGTTATACACGTACATAGCTGAGAACTTACTTTGATGAATGAATGAATGAATGCATTTTTTATTCATTGATATCTTCTGGTGGGTGAGTCAGAAGAATGGCTATTGAATGTATGATATGCATAGTTCTATACATTGTTCCGCATCATCATAGTCGCTACCTTCTTCTTCCTCAAGCATAAGTTTACATTTTACTCTGGTATCGTAAATTATGTGATGCCATTTCTTGTATTGTTGTTTACATCAGTATAGTTTTTATTTTTTGTTTCGAAGAAATAATGGTAAATTTATATTTTCATATGATAAAACAATAAAATGAGACAAAGCTTCTAAACGGCTGTCTTCCAGAGGAGGAAGACCTAAAGAAGAAGCCGAACTGTGCACCCAAGAATCAAAAATTAACATTGAACCAAAGTGGTCGTCAAAATTATTATTAGTCCAATAGGAGCACGCGCAAGTACCCGGTCCCCGAGAGTTATCTCGGGTGCGTAATGACGAGGAAATGCATTTTGCATGTACCGTTTTCTTGTTGTTTTTGCATCATTTTTTCATTTATATTGCAAAAGTTCTTGTTGTATAATATTTTTATTTGGTTTGCATATGTATGCATTGTAAAAAAAAGTCAATACAAAATAAAAATAAACCTATACAAAACATAAAAAAATTATGAAAAATAAAAAATAATCATACAAAAATTATGCTTTATATGAATAATTTTTAATTTTATGTAGACATATTTTTATTTTGTATTGACGTTTCTTGATTTTATATATATGTGTAAATCAAACAAAAAATATCATACAATAAAACTTTTTATAAAAATATGAAAAATTAACATAAAATGATGTGAAAATAGCATGAACGGCATTTTCTCATCGCTACGCTCGTGGCACAGTGTCGGGGCCCATGTGTTTGTGTAGCGTGCTCCGATTGGACCCCTAATGTAATAATTTTTCATATAATTGGAAGACACTGCCAAAACCCACTGAGGAAGAGGTTTCAAATAATATGTGCTCTAAAGATGAAGATTTAATGAGTGTATATATATCAAATGCATCCTAGCTAATCAGAGAATTCTATTTTCTGAGACAAATTAAAAATAAGTTTCACCCTAAACTAACTATAGTAATTATTCTTGTCCTCATTGGAGAATTAAATTTTTTATTTAGGGAATGATCAATTTTGCTAAAATATAAACACAATTTGGGTAAAGATGAAGGAAGAACTCCATTAAATCTAACTTATTTAAGTTATATTTTAGGAGATTACAAAATAAACTGTTAAGAGCCATGAGTTCTATTGTCCCAAGATACTCTATCAAATAGGAGAAAACAGAGGTCACATGCACGTTGCTTTCGACATATTATTTACTATGAAAATTGTGTGGCTTATCTGATCAGCTGTTCACGTGGCCCGTAAGCCAGCCCCACAATCGACAAATTCAACAAACATGTCAGCTATGCAAGTAGAGTAATTACTTCAGAATTGAACCTATGATTTATCCATTTAGGTTCCTGCTAGTACTCGTGGTAGCGCCTTCTACTTGTGCCCAATAAGCATGAGTTCTCTCTACTACTTGAATAAATAGGTACCATATATCTCCTACAAAAAAAGAGATGAGCATGTCCACATATTTATGTAGAGCTACCGCATGAACTTTGCCTCTTCTTGGAGAATTGTTGTATATCTAAAACAACTGATTATGTCCCCACGTCTGAGAATCTTTGATCATCATCATGTCCATGCTAGACTAGGTTTAATGTGAACACGCGGTGAATAGTTGAAGTTCTACATATTCCCCGATCATTAACTACGAGACCACTATCTCCAATTTGTCCATTACATCTTGACCATTATAAAGGGATGCTTCTTTGATTCCCATCATTCTAGGCTTCACCACTTTATAAATACCACCTTTCCGTTGATGGAAAGGGCATCAAGGAGAGCGAGAACAATCACGCAGAGTATTTTTTCCTCTTTTCTTCTTTCTTCTCTATTATAATTGAGAGAGGTGTAAATTAACTTTGTAATTCATCTAGGGTGAACCTCATTACCAATTCTAGTAGAGTACTTCAACTGGGCTGGCCAGTAAATGTAAGAGAATCTTTTCAAATTATCTTAAATCATTTTTTTTTTCTATTCTTCTTTCTGACTCTCCTGCAAGAGCATGCTTTGTGATCTCATTGCTCTTCAGACTTTTCTTTAAGGATGATTTTCTCCATCAACACATACCCAATCTACTCTGATCAATTCCACCAACATAACTGATTAACTAATACTATGTAAAATTTTTGATAGAGAGGCTCGCATGGGGTTAAGTTCTCTCTATTACATTATGCATTTTATGCTAACTTTATCAAGCCTTTAGGTCTATGTTTTTCCAATGTGATCAGATCATTTCTAACATCATAAACAAGCTTCTTCGTCAAACTAGAACTTCTTCAACGTACACCCACATTGCTATAGGTTACTCGATATCTAACAACCATGCAATTAGCGTCTCGAGCAAATAAGATCACCCTAATTATATATTTTGGTCTAATCATCTCTGAAGCTAATTAAAGAAACAATAGAATCTTCAAAGGGCAAGGTAATAATGTGCTCACTCAAATCCATGGTAATCTTTCTTTCAATAAGCTCATCAAATCATTAGTTTCTCTTGCTCTGGTCAATTTCTTTGCTCCATAGACCACAACTGCATTTAAGGATAGAACATTTTATAAACAATAGCAACGTAACTGAAGTTGTAGGTTGTGACAATACTTAAGAAAACTTTAAAATTTTGAGGTTTTAAAATGGCATTGTCATATAATTCCATGACTGCTCATAAAATGAAGCTACCCAAAAGCTACGTTACTCGATTTATTGCATCGATTTCTTACGTACTAGTACCTCTATTACAGCGGTTCTGCCTATGAACCGCTGTAATAGAGAGAATATCTACTACACCGGTTCATAGGAAGAACCGCTGTAGTAGATCTACATATTATAGCGGTTCTTCCTATGAACCGCTGTAATAGGATTTCTCTATTACAGCGGTTCTTTCTATGAACCGCTGTTCAACCCGCTGTAATAGACTCTTATGGTTTTTACAGCTAAATCATATACAACGATTTTCGGTGTCTTTTTACAGCGGGTGTGAACCGTTGTAATAGAATTATTCTGTACTAGTGACTGTGTATAAATTTTCTATATCTCAAGACTATTCTTTTCCCTCTACTTTCACAATTAATGATCCAGCATTAATTCTACACTACCATAGCATTGGTAAACAACTGATAGAAATTTCATTCAAATAGATCGTGTATTTTAGAAGTCCATATATCTTTATTAACATGTCCTAAGATAGAAATATTTTTTGGAGCAATTATAAACATGTTACTTTAAATGATTATATTTATATATTAACTACACTTCAAGATTTATTTATGTATTAACTACACTTCAAGATTTATTTATGCACGTGTCATCCTGTAATTTTTGATATTGTAATATTAACACTCTGTCAATATTAAATACTATTGCTAAATCATGATTAACTAAATTCAAGCACCTGTTGTACGTAGTCATTGGCAGTGGCAGTGGGCAACACTCTCGGTGGCCATGGCATAGCTATCAACAGTGGCCGATGATGTGATTGCAGGTTATGACTAATCAATAATGACGACTGATATATTTGGGCCGACGATGGATGAATTACAACAATGGGGTATCCAATGGGTCCCCATGGAACAATTTTAGGTCAATGATAGTTTACATATAAAATTTTGTAAAGCAGTATATACGTAATTTTTTTCAATATTTTTAAAGGACATTACAAGTCTGCAAAAATGAGAAATCTTTTACAGAGATCTCAAGAATTTTTATTGATAAATAAGAAATGCATAACTAGAATAATAACATTCAAAATATCAATTATGGAACCAATTGGAACAAGAGAAAATTAAAAGGAAAAAAGGAAAAAAATAATAGTCTTCACTTCTTATGCTAAGAGTATGATTACTTGAATGAAATAACTATTTTATTTCATTTTTATTTTTTACGAATAATTATTCTCATGTTTACTTTGAAAAAATAATTATTGTATAGAAATTTTTATTTCAGATTTCATAAAATAGTAATTTATTTTCCCTACTTAAGGAATAATTATTACTTAGCTATTTTACTTTTTAAAATTAAAAATATTTTTCTAAAATTACCTTTATTTATACATACACATCTGTTTATATATATATATATGTATCCTTATATATATACTATGTGTATATATATGTTTA
>JAEMOT010000333.1:605318-622527 GCA_019297695.1 Apostasia ramifera
GTATATATATGTTTATATAAATTATATTTATCTAATTATTTATGTAAAATTAAATTTAATAATAATAAATAATATAAAATTTTATTAAGTTATATTCATGAGTATTTTTTTTCTATTCACTTCTTATTCTACATTCTATTCCATTCAAATAAATAAAAAAATTATTATATTATTCTCCTGAGAATGACAATTCTATTCTTGTAAAATAATAATTTCATTCTAATATTATTTTATTTCATTGAAATAAATATATTGTACAAAGTAACATTAAACAAATTTACTTTTGATGCACGATCAGCCTTTCATCAATTCAGATCTTTGAACTACAATTCCGAAAAGATATTGTCATTTCAAGTTTTCCACAAGCATACACATGCAAATTTCTCCTATGTATGTCAGAAGTCATTAGTATTTGCTCGATCACTCTCTTTTCATTCATTTCTAATTTTTTACTGGTCCTTTTTCAAATCTGCAGTTGTTGTTGCCAGCATCGTCGCTGCTGCCACCACCGTCTTTTCCTTCGCCTCTCTAGCAGAACTTGTCACCACCATCTCTGCTGCTGCCACAGTCTTCTTTCCTTCTTCATCCTTCTCAAGTCCTACTGCTTCAACAATTGGCCTCAAATCCATGTCTAATTCACCCACAGCATCATCAACCTGTAATTGATCAAGATATTAAATTTATCATAGATTATAGTCAACAATATAAAATAATCAATAAAGGACTTGAACTCTCATGCTTACGTATGTATTAGTGCTCATAATTGATTCAGACCTAAGCTTAACCAATGAACTCGAATTAAGACTCCAATTTTTTTTTTAATATTAATTGCACATAAAGAAGAGAGTGCAACTAAAATCAGAGAATGTGGGGCAGGGTGATGTGAGTTTAAGACTTTCTCAAGATTTGACCTAGTCCAATAACCAACTCTTTTAATATTCTCGAGATTTTAAAATTGCAGCTAGCTCTGGCAACAGATCGGATCCAGGCCAAATTGATCATTACCGGGATCCAAATCTATAATTTCTCAGATTGGGTCGTGCACCAAGTAGGTTCACGATCAAGCCAGATCTGTCTTAGGTTGAAACCCACATCGAAAATTCTAAACCCTAAACTCTAAACCCTATTGACTGGACTAATTACAGACATCATCAATTTGTTAAATAAATCAGGTATGAAATGCATATAAGGTTCTTGATAGGATCGTAGTTCGGTTGAGTCGAGTCATGACCTGCCCATTGACCGGACTAATTACAGACATCATCAATTTGTTAAATAAATCAGGTATGATATGCATATAAGGTTCTAGAACTTTGATCAATCACATATTCTATCAACATTTCTACTAAAATTCAAAATTATAATCTTAAAAATATTTTAAAAGGAATAATTATATTCAAATATGTTTTTAACTACAGTGTAATTAAAATCATCTTTTAGTACAATTGCATTATGTATCTCACAACACAAATATGATAATGATACTGCGTATTTAATGTTTAGATGTCGGTTGATTATCCTTTGATATATTTTAAAAATAATTTTATAATTCGTAATTTTAATATTATCTATTATATTATACACGAATCTTAATACTAAAATTTAATTATATTTTTTATTTTATTTATTTTTATAAAAAATTTAAGTTCACATTAAATGAAAGTTAAATTTAATATTATATACAAATGTTAATACTAAAATTTTATTTTATACATATCTTAAAACTAAAATTTTAATATACTTTTTATTTTATATTTTTAAAATTGCCTAAAAGATTTAATTTCACATTGCATATGGTAGCTGAGCTATTAATTCAACCGCCATGTAAAATTTTCCGACATTAGACATCATTTTCGAAAGTTTACCCTAATACGACGGCTCACCTTTTAAATCATAAAAGATTTATGACTATTTTATTATGGCGGTTGAACTATCCAACCGCCTTAATTAGAGCATCGCAAAAATTATACTTTGTCCTAGTGTGTATTACATATATGTCAAAATTATATTTGAATACTATGTCAATTATGTGTATTTTATGTATAAAATTGTACATATATTTGCACAGTTTCGTACTTGAATAGAGGAATATGATTTCGATGTACAGTATTATACTTTCATATTTAAATACTATAGTGCTTTTAAAATAGATTAATACAAAATTAAACATTTTCATATGTAGTGATATAACTTTTAGTTTAAAATTTGAATTTTCTTATTCATTATGAAAAATTAACGAGACACAGTTTTTGTAATGTATTATGAAAAATCACTGTGCGGGATATTAATATACAAAAATTTAAATTTGAATTTCTATGATGCACCTCTGGGTGCAGTTTATTATGTGTGGGTCCTATTAGCCATATGGTAATATAGTTAATAAAAATATCAAACTTAAGTTACACAATTCATAAAAATCAAATTAAATAATATCTCAATATTTGAATCGCAAAATATTACCTCTCTAATATTTGAAATCTTTGCAAAACCATCTTTTTCATGTAACTCAATTAGTTTACTTAAAAGAACTAAAGAATTTTAACAAATTCATTTGGAAAGATTTTATTTATTTATTTAAAATAAATTTAAAAATGTTTTATTTTAGTTAAATTATAAATAACTTTAAATGAAAAAGTAAAAGTTTTTTCATTTAAATGATAAAATAAACATTTAAATATTATATTTGAATTAATAAAATAATATCAATCATTTTGAATTTATCCTAACGCAAATAACTAATTCTATTGTAGTATTGTGTAATTACAAATCTTGCTAATTATGAATTTGTTTTTTTTATTTAAAAAAAAAATGAATCAATATTTGAAGGATCAAATGAAATATGTTCAAATTTCAAATCAACTATTGAGCATTGTTGCTATCTGGGGGGAAGTTTGAGGAGATCCAACAAAGTAATAACAATTTATTATATTTAGTTGGTTAATCGATTTGGCCAGCTAGTGACGGGGAGTCACGTTAGTAGTGACTGCCTCTACGTTCGACCGCCGAATGCAATAACTTTTTTAAAACAATCAAACTAAAAGAATAAGATTATTAAAAAAAATTAGTTAATATTAATTAGTTTTTTTTCTAGTTTGGACTTATGTACGACTAGGCCTTTCTAAATTCTAAATTAATTAAGTTGATTTTTAGTTTGAGGCAAAGTGTAAGTAATTCATTTAATATTAATAAAAGTATTTAATAGAAAATATTTCTCTAATTAATAAGTAGTTTGGATTTTATTTTTATATAAAATATTAATTTAGCTTTTCAATTAATTAAATTCGTCTATTAGTTATAAAAATATCCTTTATTTCGTCTATTTATTAATGTGAGAGGATATATTTAGTTAATTTAGAAATTACAGAAACTCAAATGCACATAAACTTAAAATTAGAAGGCCCCTTAGTTATTATTGACCTAAAAAGAGAGCCTTTTAAGGTCAGTTTGGTTCATATAAAAAAGTCACGGCGAAAATAAATACGCCCAAAAAATTTAATTTATTTTACAAATTCTATTTTATATCTCATTTTATATAAATTCTAATATTAAAATATCACTTTAACATAATTAATTACAATATGAAGAGCTAATTTAATCTAATTTTAAGAGTTAAATACACGCAGATTCAAAAAATAAAAATAAAAATAAAAATGTATTGCACACCTGAGTGAGTTTCTCCCACAATATTGTATGTATTTTAATATTAATAAATAAATTTGACTAAATTGGAGCTTAAATCGATGTCTTAAATTAGTTTCAAATTAGTGAAATTAGTCAAATTAATGTAATATTAATAAATCTCCATCAAATTAAGATAAAGTTCAAACTTACCTATTAATTAGAGAAAATATTTTCTATTAAGTACTTTAATTAATATTAAATGAATTAGTTATACTTTAATTAATCAGATTTCTCTTTTAATTTGCAGCTCGCTAGTTCGGCCTTTTGCAGATGGTTGATAAATTGAACCACTCTCACTGACACCTCGGTGAGACGTAGGAGAATTCCTCCCTCAACTATCTTACATTTCTGTGTGTTATTCTTGATGATTATTATACCTCTTAATGATCAAACCCCTGGGCTAAACACAATACGTGCCACCGATTCTCAGAGCTCCCACATCTTTTCGTCAACAATAACATCAATATAACATTGAACCAAACATCCCCTAAATCAAATATTGACCATTTTTTTAAAGAAGCTGTTAGGATGTTAATTATATAAATTTACCATGATTTTTTATTTTGATATTTCATTGTATTTGAAATTATTTTAAAACATTTGAGCGTAACAATTTTCTGAGTCTACTTGAAAATTTCAATTATTTGTGAATTTCTTCGATCCACTGGTCACTAGGGTCCCGGCCGGTATTGCTATGCACTTGCAATGTACTCCGGCAAGCTCCTTCTCCAGCGGGCTAATAAACCAGAGGTGTCATGCATTTTCATAGCCACAATATCTCTTACATTAAATACTATTTCTAAATTTATAAGAAAAATTAATTTTTTTACAGAACATGAAATGACGATACAATAACAACAACCAAGCTTTAATTCCACTAGATGGAGTCGGCTATATGAATCTTTTATTTTTTGATACGATAACTAAATTGTTCATAATTTATTAAGAGTACAAATTATTATATATGAAATCACAAGACCTAGATAATAGCTAGCTAGGGTATTTTCTTGATCACATTCAGAACTGTATAGGTAACTGAGGGAATTGTGCCATATGGATAACCTTCCGTGAGAATCGCTGATGCTAGGACCCATCTATATGTGAAGGAACTGCTAACCCTCGGAAATTCGATGGCGTTAATTAGGGCGTGGACCTTACGTCCATTATAAGAAGCTGCTAACACTTCGGCCAAGACGATAAACGGACGGTTGGGATTCTCGGCCCAGTAGGCGCGTAGCGCATGATCGATCGTGGGCTTCAGTGATTGCGTGCTGCTCGGATCAAAAAGTTGCCGAGCGGTGACGCTCTCGGCCTCGAAGGGGGAGAGGATGAGGAGGAGGAGGAGGAGGAGGAGGAGGAGGAGGAGGGCGTTGGAGAGGAGGAGGTGACTGGAGGAAGTCATGGGGAAGGTGCATTTGAGCATTTTGGTGGTTTAATTTGGAGAAGGAGGCCTGGTTTAAATGCATGAGTATGGAGAATAATTAATGGCATGATTAGTGTACAAATTTTGCCATCATCTCATACTCCATAAAATAATTTGCAGCTGGAGAATAGCCTATTCTAGCTGTTTTAAAAATTCAATTAAAATTTCTATGCAGTAATGATATCATATAATAATAATATAAAAAAATACTACTTAATTTTTCTATACATGTGGCACCACTGCGACATATGTATTACACGGGAATCTTAGTTGCATGAATTCAAAGTTTAGGATCATTTATAGCAAAGCATTTCTCATTTTAAAAGTAATATCTCGCTTTAATTTTAATTTGTTTAATATGTAATTAAGAGTCCCTTTACAAAAGAGTTTGATTATTATCGTTGTGCGTAATTAAGAGTCCTGTTATGCGTATCTTTAATCGCTTAACTCTTATCCTGATTGTTTTTTATACATATTCAATCGATCAATTATGCTATCCAAATATTATAATTTCTCCTTTACTTGTCCTACAGGCTATTTTTATTCATAAATTGTTGGCCTCTTCAATTGTTTTTAAACTCCAACTTCTTTTTGAAATATGACCTTATTGTATATTAAACTAAAATATTAGCACCGAAGAATAAAAGTTAACTATTTATTAATATTTCCTGAAACTACTATAAAAATTTATGAGAATGGGCATGTTTCTTCTAAAAATTAATTATATTATTAATGTTATGTGCTTAAAAGCTAAGTCTAAAAAATAAAATGAAAGTAAAATATTTGTGATATATTTTAATGCAAGATTCAAATAATAAGATAAGTTATATCCTGGAGAAGTTAATGTGGGCTAGCTGTACCTGAGAGCAATAATGTTGATAATTATGATATGCTGTGAGTTCATATAAAAAAAAAAGAAATGATATGCTGTGAGTTCGACTTTAAGGTTTCGTTTGGTTTGATTTTATTTTTAACAATAGAAAAAGTATATTTTATTTTTTAAATTTAATAAAAAGATTTATTTTAATTATAAAAGTGTGTAAAATATGAAATATTTTTAATTTTAACATTTTTATTTATGTTGTTGAATATGAAATAAATTAATTTTTATAATTAAAATTTATGTTGAATAAAAAAATGCCACGAGTCAAAAGATGGTTAATGCTGCAAATACAAACAAATACGAATCAAATGCAAAAGAAGCCATGTGGAGTGGTGGCTCAAGCAAACAGAGCCGCCGTTAACGAAGCAAACGGAAGAAATTAAAATTTTCATCTTGAGGCTCAGAAAAGTTTGATTTTTGAGACACTTTAAATTTCTTCTTTTAATAAATAAAATAAAATTAAATGTTCACATTAAAAGAGAAACAAAAAGGCAAAAAAAATGATTAAATCCTATAAAAAGCGATCTTATATGCTTAAAATTAAATTAAAAATTATTATTTAATAAAATATAATAAAAAAATGATTTATATAGCTGATTCATCTAGTAGAATAAAGATTTTATTTATTATTATTATTGTATTAAAATTTCTTAATTTTCAACTTGCCAAACTTATTGTATAATATTTGTATAATATTTGCTTTGGGTCTCCATAATTGATCTCAAATTTTGAATCTAATTATATAGGTGCTACAGGCAAAATTAATTTTATTAGCTATGTGGTACTATAATCATATAAAAATTATTCTTGAATTTAAAATTTGAGTTATTTATTAGTGATTATTCTATTTATAATTAGGTCTAACTTTATCTCAAGTTGAAATAATTAATTATTTTAAAATAAAAATTAATATATGATAAATTTTTTCACATTTTATATTATTTTAAAATAAAATACTTTATTTGATATACTATAATACATATTATAAATCAACAAGCTTATTATGCATTTTATGTAGATGAAATTATAATATTTTAAATTCATTTACATTAGTTGTTATATTTATATTTATATTTTGAAGTCTCTTTATATTTATTATCTGAGCATATTTATAGTAGTAAAACCTCTTTATATTAATTATCTGAGCATATTTGTAGCTTGTAAATATATCGGATTAATTTCAAATTAAATTGAGTAAAATAACGCATACGTGATTTAAGTTTTTGAACAAATTAAGAGCAATATATGGATTTAAGTTTTGAGCATGTGAGTTTAAGTAAATTATAGTATTTGTTTGCAAAGTTAGATTAATTTTGTATTAAAAATTATGTATCAGCTCAAAAATTAGTTATTATATTAAAAAAATGAGAAATATAAAATTAATTAATTAATTTTTTAAGTATGTATAATAGTACATAAAATAAAATATTTTTATTTTAAAATACATCTAAAACATGAAAAATTTAGCTTATGTTATTTTTATTTTGAAATAGTTAATTATTTCAACTGGAGGTGAAGACCAGCCCAAATGTGAATGTTATACAATAACGTGATAGAACTTTTGAAAAATGAAAGAAAAGAAATTTATTTTTTTTGATAAAAGAAGAAAATTAAATAGTCTCAAATATCAGATTTTTCTGGGCCCCAAGATGAAATGTTTTCTTCCGTTTGCTCTGTTAACGCTGGCTCTGTTTGCACGTTCCCTTCCGTATGCCATCAAATTCTTTCCTGCTGATTTGATGGAAGATAAAAATAATAATTTGGATAAATTTTTTAATTTTTAAAAGAATTATATATATATATATATATTTTTGATATAAAATAAATTAAGTTAATTATATTAAAAATTATGTTAAATATGAAATAAAATTTATTAATTTATTAAAAATTATGTTAGATGTAAAATAAAGTAATATTTTAATATTAGAATTTATATAAAATAAAATATAAAATAGATTTTGTAAAATAAATTAAATTTTTTTGGTCATATTTGTTTTAGCGATGATTGTTTTACATGAACTAAATGAACCTTAAAAAGGCTCTATTTTTAAGTCAATAGTAACTAGGGCCTTCTAATTTTAGATTTATGTGCATTTATATTTCTGTAATTTTTAAATTAACTAAGTATATCCTCTCACAATAATAAATAGACTAAATAAAGGATATTACTAATATTTTTATAACTAATAGATGAATTTAATTAATTGAAAAGCTAAACCAATATTTTATATAAAAATAAAATCCAAACTTACTTATTAATAGAAAAATATTTTCTATTAATTAGTTTAATTAATATTAAATAAATTACTTATACTTCACCTCAAACTAAATAATCAACTTAATTAATTTAGAAATTAGAAAGGTCTAGTCATAATAAGAGTGTTAATTAATATGGATCGAAGATCAAAAACTGATCGAAAATTGAATTGATTTTAGAACGAATCGAAATCGAGTCGATCTAAATGAGCCCTTTAAGGAGCCAAAACTTCGGCTCGGTAATAATTTCGAGTCGATTTTGAGCCGGGGTAGGCTCGGCTCGATCCAGCTCGAAATTAGCACGAAAACTAATAGAGCTTACCTGGCTCGAGATCGGCTCAAAAAAAATTGAAATTTGATTCATTTTCGAGCCGGCTCGACAATGAATCTAAATCGACTCGAGCCGGCTTGAAGTCGAGCCCAATCGAGCTCAAGTCAATTTCGAGTAGATCGAAATGTGATCAATTTGATTTCGAGCCGGTATTGGCTTGGCTCGAAATCGGATCGGTAACAACCCTAGTTCAAACTAGAGAAAACTAATTAATATTAACAAGTTTTTTTTAATAATCTTATTCTTTTAGTTTGATTATTTTAGAGAAGTTATTGCATTCGGTCGGTCGAATATAAAGGCTGTCACTACTAAGCTCTCCATTACTAGCCGACCAAACTGGTCGACCAAGTGAATATAATAAATTGTTATTACTTTGTTGGATCTCTCGTCAAACTTCCCCCAAATGGCAACAATGCTCAAAAGTTGACTTGAAATTTGAACATATTTCATTTGATCCTTCAAATATTGATTATTTTTTTTAATAAAAAAAAACAAACTCATAATTAACAAGATTTGTAATTAAATATCCTTATTTATTTTTTTTACACAATACTACAATAGAATTAGTCATTTGCGTTAGGACAAATTCAAAATAATTGATATTATTTTATTAATTCAAATATAATATTTAAATGTTTATTTTATCATTTAAATGAAAAAACTTTTACGTTTTCATTTAAAATTATTTATAATTTAACTAAAATAAAACATTTTTTAATTTACTTTAAATAAATAAAATCTTTCCAAATGATTTTGTTAAAATTCTTTAGTTCTTTTAAGTAAACTAATTGAGTTACATGAAAATAATGATTTTACAAAGATTTCAAATGTTAAAAAGGTAATTTTTTGCGATTCAAATATTGAGATATTATTTAGTTTGATTTTTATGAATTATGTAACTTAAGTACATTTTAAGAAGGTCATTCATCTCAATATTATTTCAGCTTAAACACATTTAACTGTAAAATTTTTCATCGATAGTCTCACGAATTTCCCAAAGGAGGCTTTTGTCATTTAGAATTACGTATTTATCTATACATCTCTGAAATTTTCTTTCTTTTTTAATATGCGATGATTCATTTCTGTACCCTTCCACCTAAAAGCCTACGAGAAGCTTATTTGAGTAATTCTAATTTAATAATATGAATATTATCTCGACATTCACTTTTCGAAAACAAGTTTAAAATTTTGGAGCCAGATGATAAGTTGTGTAATTATATTAAAATACTATTTTGATTATGCTATAGTTGAATTTGTATTTGAATGCGGTTATTTCTTTGAGCAAATTACGCCTTGGTCTCTGAGTTTAACACTTAAATCGTGCAGATTCACGTTTTTAAAATTATAATATCGGGGTCCCTGAGTTTTAATAAATTATCAAATGAGTCCTTTTTTATTTTTTTATTATTAATTTTTTTTAAAATTATCATTTTACCCCTGTCATTCTCTATCTTCTCCCGATCCGGCGGCCCGCGCGTGCGCAAGATTGGGAGGAGAGAGAGAGAGGCCGCCAGATCAAGGTAAAATGATAATTTTAAAATTTTTAATAATAAAAAAGTAAAAAAAGACTCATTTGATAATTTATTAAAACTCAGGGACCCCGATGTTTATTTTAAAAACGTCAACCTGTGCGATATTAGGCGTTAAACTCAGGGACCTGGGTGTAATTTGCCTTATTTCTTTTTAAAATAAGAATTTAGGATTTTAACGGATTATAATTTTTATAATTTTTTAATCTATTAAATAAACTCAAAATTATCAAAAAATTTATAACATCTATCATTGTAATATGATCCAACAATTTCTAAGATTAGTTTTATTTCAAAATAGTTTGATATTTTATTAAATAATATGATATTAAAATTTCATAAAGTTAAATTAATATCAAAATGGTTAAATTAAACTAAGAAATTGAAATATAATGTAACTAACAAATTGTTAAATATATTAAAAAAATATGAGATTGATTTGGCCTTCGATTTGATGTCAAACACTTGTAGAAAAGTTATGGTAGATATAAATTGTATGATCGAATTGTAACATCTTATGATCCAAATATATAGGTATTGTCTACTTTAGCTTTAGAGAATAATGTAACTTGTGTACTTTCTCAGAGGTTATCCATGCTAATGCTGCTTCAGCCCAAGTACATTTAAGTATAGAGTTTCTCATCATTATCCTCATGGCTTTACCCAAAAGGCTCCTCTAGCATTCAAGATTGTGTTATCTACTTTTATAGTTTTAAATCTCTCCCTTCTTGATGTGATATGATTAATTCTCATTCTCCTCTTACCACTATATATTTACCAGCCTAGAAGCTTATTAAAAGCATCACTTTGCCTTGTTGATTTCTTTCTCTTAGAATATCACCCGAAGATCACGCCCCACTCTCTTTAGTCACAGACATAATTAGCTATTTGAAAACTCAACAGTCATATTTCAGATAGCTTTAATTAATCAATTGATCGATCAAGAACCAATTAGCTAAGTAACACTATACAACTGATCGATCAAAGAGCTAGTTATATTTGACGAATGCAACAAACTTGCTAACCTAAATATTAGTTGGTTTACTCAAACTTACTCAATTCAAACACATTTTAACAAACTTATAATGATGTCCTAAATGGTTATATCATAATCCAAGTCTTCTAGCACTTTAAGTACAATCTTACAATTATTTTCACACATATACGAATGATAAACAACAAAATTAATTTTTAATTGCTCTCAATTTTGAAAGCTTGTATTTGAGTTTTCTTCTCCCTAGCAATCCATAAGCTAACTATGGTTCTACTCCCAAACTTTTTTATTTCAACTATAGTATGGGGCACTAAATTGGCAATAAAACTTCAAAATTATATACATTAAACTAAATAGTTTATTAGTTACCAATTAATTTAAACATAATAACAAACTTTAAAACTTATGATTATATCATAATCACAATAAAAAAACTAATATAAATTATATTTAAATAAGAGTATAATCTATTATGATTTTTATATTTTTTGTCTATCAAATGAACTTAAAATTAGCCCATACTTTAAATCCTCTATTATCGTAATGTTATTCAATAATATCTAGATGTAATTTTATTTTTAAGTTAGATTATTTTTTTGGGTAATAAAATATTAAAAATTAATGAGGTAAAATTAATATTAAAATAATTGAATAAAACCATCCAATTGAAGTATAACGTAACTAACATATTATTGAAGCATCAAAAAAATATTAGATCAATTTGATCTCTAGTTCGATACCAAATGCTTGCCCAAAGAAATTATAATTTTATGTTTTTAAAAAATACTTTTTATATTGATTATAATTCTATCATTTTTTCTATCCTACCAATTATACTCAAAATTTATTGAAATTTTAAGATATAAGTATCGTAACATGGTTTAACTTTGCCTTGAAGTAATTTCATATTTTGAGTTAATTTACTATTTTGTTTACTAATAATATATGGATATTTTAAAAGTTTAAAAATCATATTTTAATATAAAAGTCATCCACAGATGCAAGCGCTCGCACCACTCTGAGCCAATAACGACGTGAAGCAATAAGTTTGCCAAAGTCTATGGCTGATAATTATTGCACTTTAATAGTAAACCTGATTAGCCTCTTACTAGAAAATGCTAAGAGGCCAAAGGCTGAGTTGATAGTAGTTACTTTGTGGGCCATTTGGATGGAGCGAAATAATAGAACTAGGGGCAGAAAAAGTAGACGATCGGAGGACATAAGTTTCTTTGCTACAAGATACCTTGAGAAGTTTGAAGCTGCTCGGAAGACAGAATTTCTCCCCTATACAGAACTTCAAAATGTTTGGATTATGATTTTTATATTTTTTGTCTATCAAATGAACTTAAAATTAGCCCATACTTTAAATCCTCTATTATCGTAATGTTATTCAATAATATTTAGATGTAATTTTATTTTTAAGTTAGTTTATTTTTTTGGGTCCCTAGGTCCCTGAGTTTAACGGTTAATATCGCGCAGGTCCACGTTTTTAAAATTATAACATCGGGGCCCTTGAATTTTAATAAATTATCAAATGGGTCCTTTTTTATTTCTTTATTATTAAAATTTTTTAAAATTACCATTTTACCCCTGTCATTCTCTCTCTTCTCCCAATCCGGCGGCCGCGCGGCCTGCGCGTGTGCACCATATCGGGAGGAGAGAGAGAGGCCACCAGATCAGGGCAAAACGGTAATTTTCAAAATTTTAATAATAAAAAAATAAAAAAGACCCATTTGATAATTTATTAAAACTCAGGGACCCGATGTTATTATTTTAAAAACGTAGACTTATGCGATATTAAGCATTAAGCCCAGGGACCTGGGCGTAATTTACCCTTTTTTTTTAAATAAGAATTTAGGATTTTAACGAATTATAATTTTTTAATCCGTTAAATAAACTCAAAATTACTGAAAATTTTAGAACATCTATCATTATAATATGATTCAACAATTTCTAAGACTAGTGTTATTTTCAAACTAGTTTGATATTTTATTAGATAATAATATATTAAAATTTCATAAAATCAAATTAATATCAAAACGGTTAAATTAAACTAAGAAATTGAAATATAATGTTACTAACAAATTGTTAAATATATTAAGAAAATATGAGATTGATTTGGCCTTCGATTTGATGTCAAAAGCCTGTAGAAAAGTTATGGTAGATATAAATTGTAGGATCAACTTATAACATATTATGATTCAAATATATTAGTATTGTCTGCTTTAGTTTTAGAGAATAATGTAACTTGAGTACTTTTTCGGAGGTTACCAATGTCAGTGCTACTTCAGGCCAAGCATATTTAAGTATAGAGTTTCTCATCATTATCCTCACAGCTTTACTCAAAAGGTGCTTCTAGCATTCAAGATTATGTTATCTACTTTTACAGCTTTAAATCTCTCCTTTTTTGATGTGATATGATTCATTCTCATTTTCCTCTTACCACTATATATTTACCAGCCTAGAAGCCTATTAAGAGCTACACTTTGCATTGTTGATTCCTTTCTCTTAGGATATCACTCGAAGATCACGCCTCACTTTTTTTAGTCATGGACATAACTAGCTATTTGGAAACTCAACAGTCATATTTCAGATAGCTTCAATCAATCAATTGATCGATCAAGAACCAATTAGCTAAGTAACACTATACAACTGATCGATCAAAGAGCTAGTTTGATTTGTCAAAGACAGCAAACTTGTTAATCTAAATATTAGTTGGTTTACTCAAACTTACTCAATACAAACACATTTTAACAAACTTATAATAATGTTCTAGATGGTTATATCATAATCCAAGTCTTCTAGCACTTTAAGGACAATCTTACAATTATTTCTACACATATACAAATGATAAACAAAAAATTAATTTTTAATTGCTCTCAATTTTGAAAGCTTGTATTTGAGTTTTCTTCTCCCTAACAATTCATAAGCTAACTATGGTCCTACTCCCAAACTTTTTTTATTTCAACTATAGTGTGGGGCACTAAATTGGCAATAAAACTTCAAAATTATATACATTAAACTAAATAATTTATTAGTTACCAATTAATTTAAACATAATAACAAACTTTAAAACTTATGATTATATCATAATCATAATGAAAGAACTAATATAAATTATATTTAAATAAGAATATAATCTATTATAATTTTTACATTTTTTGTCTATTAAATGAACTTAAAATTAGCCCATACTTTAAAACCTATATTATCATAATATTATTCAATAATATCTAGAAGTATATTTTTTTTAAGTTAGTTTATTTTTTTGGGTAATAAAACATTAAAAATTTAATGAGGTAAACTTAATATCAAAACAATTGAATAAAACCATCCAATTGAAGTATAATATAACTAACATATTGTTGAAGCACCAAAAAAATATCAGATCAATTTGTTCTCCTGTTCGATACCAAATGCTTGCCCAAAGAAATTGTAATTTTTTGTTTTTGAAAAATTATTTTTTATATTGATTATAATTCTTTCATTTTTCTATCCTACCAATTATACTCAAAATTTATTGAAATTGTAAGATATAAGTATCGTAATATGGTTTAACTTTGCCTTGAAGTAATTTTATTTTTTGAGTTAATTTACTATTTTGTTTACTAATAATATATTAATATTTTAATAGTTTAAAAATCATATTTTAATATAAAAGCCATCCACAGCTGCAAGCGCCCGCACCAGAGCCAATTACGACGTGAAGCAATAGGTTTGCCAATGTATATGGCTGATAATTTCTGCAACTTATTAGCAAACTGGATTAGCCTCCTACTAGAAAAGGCTAAGAGGTCAAAGGCTGAGTTGATAGCAGTTATATTTGTTGGTCCACTTGCACACCCAAGAGGGGGGTGAATTGGGTGTAGTTAAACTTTTAAAATTTGATTAATATATATGTTACAAAAAAATTAAGTACTTTTAAAACTATTTATTATTATGAGGCTTTTATTATTTTCAAGCAAGAATGTTCAAACAAATCTTTTCAGCATGAGCAATTGAGCAATTTTAAAGTGGCACCTGCAAACGAATAAGTAAGAGTAATATGTATATATATATAAATAGATATATGTATATATATATTAGTATATATATATATATGTATATATATAGTATATGTATATATACACAAAAAGAAAAAGATAACAAAAAGTCAGAAAAAGAAAAAAAAATTACAGAAAAATAAAAGTTAGTGTGCAAAAAGAAAAGAAGAAAAAAAAATACAGTAACTAAATGTTAGTAAAAAAAAATGCAGAAAGTAAATGTTAGTATTACAGTATGTAAATGTTAGTAGTACAGGAAAATAAATGTTAGTGGTACAAGAAAGTAAATATTAGTTAGTTAGATGCAGTAAGTAAAATTGCAGAATGTAAATTTGATAATTAACTAACTTAATTATAGTGGGATGGACAAATCAAAGTATTTCTGATCGTCGGGCATTTTCTGTTAGGTAAATTAAATTTACCTAATGTACTAACCCGATTCCGTTCCATTGCTATAATTAAGTTATTTGGATCCTTTGTTATGTTAATTAAATTTGGGGGTGAGTAGGCCCAAACTTTAATTAACTAACCTACTAATTTTAATTATCTCATAGAGTTTGGACAATTTAAATTATTAAATATTTTGAATAAGCTCAATTTATTATGTCCAAAATCTGATCACTGAAATTTTATTTTGAGGCTTTGAAAATAAAATAACTATCAAGTACACCAGCCTCTAAATGATAAAAAAAAACAGAAGTGAAAGAAGACACACGATGATAGTGGTTCGGCTATTTTCTTGCCTAATCCACTCCCTTTTGTTCCTCCTTCGGGGTTCCACTATCCCAAGCTTGTTATGGCCAAACTCAAGCACTAATACAAGGAGGAAATCTATGCCTTTTCGGTTCAAAGGCACAAACCAATCTTTAGATCCTTTTTTACCGAGGGAAAGGAACAACCGCACCTCTCCTTTTACTTGGGGACAAGTAAGAAAAACCCCTCTCCGCGCAGGGAGACTCAAAGCCAAAAATGAAAATAAAAGACGATGACCCTTATGGGTCGTACAAGAGATAAATTAACTCAATTTAAAATTTAATGAGAGCTCTATGTGCAAAGAAGCCAACTCAACTTTCTGGAGAAAATTTTAGTATTATCTTTCTCAATGTTCTGTGAAATGTAAAGAGAAGAGAAAGAGAAATCAAACTCGATAAAATATTTCAATACGATATAAAATCGAGTAAACAGAAACTTAAAATAATTTTCTAGAAAATAATGCTTAGCAAAAACATCTAAAACGTTTTCTGTATATGAAGTATTACATAAATAGTCTACTATAAAAATATTGGAATTATTTGAATTTTGTACTATTTATAAAAATTAAAAAACCGAGACACAAATATAAATTTTCAGAGAAAAATTTGTTCACCAAACAATTCCAAGAAAAATTTTAGATAAAATAAAAGCTCCCAGAAAGATATAGTAAAATTTTCAAGTTATTTGGAGCTCAAATCAGTAGTACAAAAATTCGTGAATCTTTAAGAAAAATCGATTTGGAGAGAAAATAGAAAATACCCGATTAAAAACACCTCCGATGATCCAAGAACTCCTAGAATCGACTCTCAATATTGTGAACAGAAACTTTGAGCTTGAGGAGAGAATTTTTTCAGCTTAAGAATGAGAGAGCTTGGAGATTGAGTTGGCCAAAGAGGAGTATTAACTCAAAATCTCCCATATTTATAGATGAAATGAGGGGTAAATTGGTAATTTGAGTATTATAATTTTTTATAAATTAATTGGGGACAAAACCAGCCACTTAGCATGTTTTATGGCTGATTTTAAGGAGTAAAAGAAGGAAGTGGGAATTTAAAAATATTAGTAGAATTTAAAATATCGAGTAATTCAAAATATCGAGTTTTGTACGAGTTGAAAGCATCCAAAATCGATCACAAAAGTATTTCATGAAATTCAAGTAATATATTTTTGTAAGTAATTATTTAATTTTATTTATAATTTTTTTATTCATTTATTATAAGTAGTATATATAAATATATATATATATATATATTTATTTTTGAAAATAGATTTTATCGATTTAAATCGAAGCGACATGTTAAATAGTAAAATTATTA
>JAEMOT010000333.1:637477-660396 GCA_019297695.1 Apostasia ramifera
TCTCAAAAATATTAGACTTGTTTTAGGATATTTATGATTATATTGAAAATAATTGAAGATGTAAAATAAATTAAATTTATTATCTTTAAATTTTATACAATATATCATAAATAAACAGTCTATTATTATTTTAGTGAAGTCAATTCATTGAACATTAAATTACATTATAGGAGTAAAAAAATAACAAAAGATGAAATAGTAAGACTTTTACAAAAACACAATTCAGAAGACAATATAAATATTAAAAATAAAGAACATTAAAGGTGCATTTGGTTTCATATTATCTAAATATTTATATTATTTTAAATTATTTTTTATTTTTTTACTGTCATTAAACAAAATAATAAAAAAATTAATCTTAATATCACTTCTCTCTATTATAATTAGGATGATATTTACTTATTATTAAGAGAGTGTTTTGTTTAAATATTATTTTGATGTTATATCGTGCTATTTAAAGAATGCGTCATTTTCGGGTCTCAAGTCTCAGATAAAAAATACAGAGAGTTGCGTTGGGCAGTCGACAGTTAACATAAAATTTGTTAAATAAACATAACATGAATAGATAACCCATCTAGCGGGAAAATGACTTTGCTTCTTCTTGTTGTTGTTGTTGTCATGCTATTTAAAAATAATAATTATTTAATTTGACAATATTCTTAAATAATTTTTTAAAAAATTATTTAATTGTTAATCAAAAGATAATATATAGACGTCATAACATCTAAATAATATGACACAATATCAAGATAGCATCAAACTAAATACTATCTAAATTTTGAATGATATCTAAATGTCGCTTTAGAATAGCAATGTTACAATTTTTAATAACGGATTTATGATCGGGTCTCAAAGATTAGGGAGTGAAATCAAATTCATGATTTCAAAAAAAATTTAATAGTCCCCCTGGTTGATGTTTTATTTCTTATAAATTCTAGCAAATTTTATTTTTAAATTAAAATTTTAAATATAATATGTCAAAAATACATACTCCTGTCTCTCTCGATTAAAACTCATTTGCCTTCAAAAAATAATATTTAATAATTATCATTAATAAATTAAATTATGATTTTTAATAAATTTTTAATAATTTATAGAAAAATTGAAAGAGTGGACATTAAAATTATTGAAATTAATACATTTGTCTTTTGAATGAAGTCAAAACTGGGTTTTAAAACCTTAGAACAAACTTTACCATGATAATTTCAAAAATGCCCTTTAATTGTAATCATATTTGGTGAATAAAATGAGCATATGGAAAATTCATTTTTTAGAAAATTAATACAATAAAAAATTAATCAGAACATGATTTCCATTTGAGAATTTTGTTCTAAGATCAGTTTAGTTTTAATCAATTTGAAATTAACCTTGAAACAAACTAGCCATGAATCTACAAGTTGATGCAGTACACATGAATGCAAAATTTGATGCTCTTAATCTAGTATTATTCCAAGTTAAATCTAAGAAATAAAACTCAGAGGACATGAATATCAGATAAAATCTCGAGAAGTCTACAAAAATCTTATGAAGAGTCGGAGAATCTGACTAGCATAAGAAGATGCGGACGAACAATGAAGATTATCGAGGATAATATCCATAGTTAAAGAATGAACTACTAAGACAAGATCTAACAATGGTATTAAAGAAGAAAGTTTAGCAGAGGATTTTTGATACTTAGAATATGCTAGAACTTTACTCTAGTAGGTTGTATCAATACCACGACTATTGTTAAAGTTGATCGACAACGCAACATCTGATAGAAGCTCACAATGCTACAGTGTCACTTGAAAGTCTACCCAATCAATCAGCCGATGATAAGCTCACAGAGTGTTCCAAAAGAACTGTCAGAAAGTTTGCAATGAAATTAGTAGGTCGGGCATTTGCCTCAGTAATGCCACTGGGTGATACGAGCCAATTACCTTAAGATAGCGGTATACTGAAAGTTAATAAGTAAATTGTTTACAATTAAACAGCTATTATAGCATTTTCTTATAATGTTTTTTTTCCTATAAAAGTGACGATTGTAAATTTATAAACGAAATTTCTTTTGATCCTTTAGTTAATGAATCTAGCGAAGAGTTACAAAAAAAATTATTTATTTTAGTTGCTTCTTTTTCAACACTTTCACATTCTTCCTTCTATCACATGATTTCTATTTAACTTTTGAACAACACTGGAAATCCTAGCGGAAGTCCTGAAGAAAAGGTTTGATGTTTATGTGAATTAGAGTGAAATCAAAGCATAAGTTCAAAGACTTTTACATACAGTAAACAAACTAAACTACCGAAGAAGAATTTCAAGTGCCGACTGAACATCTCTGAGGAACTTCAATATGGCGGACAAAAGCTTTCCTAGAGCATGAGATGGAATAGCAAGCTAAGGCTCTGTTTGGTGAGAGGATCAAAATCAGGATCAAAATAATACTAATTTAAAAAATAATAATAATAATATAAAATAAAAATTTTTAATCAATTCTACACAAATTTTAATATAAAAATATTACTTTATTTCACATATTCAATAATTTTTAATAAAAATATTAACTTTATTTCACATCCTAATATTATTTTACTTCACATATTTAATAATTTTTAAAAAAAATATCAACTTTATTTCACATCCTAGATGTGAAATAAAGTTGATATTTATATTAAAAATTATTGAATATGTGAAGTAAAATAATATATTTTTTATATTAAAATTTTTTATAAAATAATTAAAAAAAATTATTTATTTATTTATTATTATTAATTAAATTAGTAATAAAGTTGATATTAATAAAAATATCAACTTTATTATTAATTAAATAAAGTTGATATTTTTATTGAAAATTATTAAATATGTGAAGTAAAATAATATTTTTTATATTAAAATTTTTATAGAATAATTAAACAAAAATATTTATTATTATTATTTAAACTATTATTATTTTAATGCTCATGCCAAATAGGGCCTTAGCCTCATTGCTCCCATTGACATATCATCAATAATTAAAAACAATAGAAAAAATAGCTTGATAAATAATTTTCTATTTCATATCTTATGTATATCTAAATATAATAATTATATTTCTATTTTAAATATATATATATATACTTTTTGAAATATAAATATTATCAGTATATAATTAATTTTAATCTGTTAAAATTAATTGGAACATAGATCATTTCTCATCCCTTGATTTTCTTATTGCTAATTGCTAACGAATTTTTAAATCTCCAGGAAATATCAAATATACGTCGTATTCAAATAAATGCCAATATTTCAATAATAGAATCAAATAATAAGCAGAAAAGCCCTTACTATTCAAATAATTACATAATAAACCTTTTAGAATGGTCTTCTTCCCACGGTCCCAGCGGCGCATTGTGGTGGTGCAGAAGCAGTCGTCAGAAGAGTGACGGGCTGACAGCGACCCCCTGACTGCGATTTCACTGCACTTGTACATTAACTGTGAAAGACTGTAACAAACTTTTATTTACAATAATATCCTATCAACCTTCAAATTACAGATATACCTTCCATGAAGTCTCCGTACCGTAAAAAATATATTATTATATGCTGCGTGAAATAAAATTATTTCAATAATATATATATTAAAATAAAACAATTCTTATTTAAATATATATATATATATATATATATATATATATATATATATATAATTACTAATGCCAATTTTTAATTTAACTCACCACAACTCCCCTGATGAAACAATTGAGTCACAAAATTCAACTTTTGAACTGCGACCCACCCCGACCCATTTTGGGGGTGGGGCGAGTTCAGGTATAAAATAAGTACACCTGCACGAGCTCGTAACTCGTAATTAATTAAATAAAATTATATAATTTTAAAAAGATTAAAAAAAAATTTGTGTTCTCATTTTAATTTAGAATGAAATGTTATGGATGTGAGAGGGGTTCTGACGAGGCAGGTCGGGCTGAGTCGAGGCGGAGTGAAATAGGGAAGGTATGAGATGGTAGAAAGGAAAACGGGCAGGGCATGACAGATCAAGTATCAATTATATGAAAAGTGAAGCAGAGCGGCATGGATCGAGTATGATAAAGATTAAAAGATAAGTATGAGTTTTATATAACTCAACTCCTATACCATTGTTATTTCTATATATAAAATATGAATTAAAATTAATTTTTAATATTAATACGTATTTATAATGCGAAATAAAATTGAAAATATTATTAGACTAATTTTGGATTTGAACTAAATAAATTTAGAGTCTGCTTCCCAATTGAGAAGAAAGAAACGCATCTAAAATATTTTTTTAACCATCCTAAAAAAGAATGACACTTGTTTTATTATTTTGTGTTATATGCTTCATGTATAACTTAGCCAATAATTTCAAAAAATTGACATTTGATTTGGGGTGTGTTTGGTTCGATATTATTTTAGTATTATGTTATATTATATAAAAAAAATATTTAACTTAATAAAATATATAGATAATATTCTAAAAAATTATGAAATTATCACTTAAAAAATGACATTTAAATTACATGATATAATATCAAAATTTTTTCTCAAAATACTAGATTCTAGTATCTTGGTCTAGGATGTGAAATAAAGTTAATATTTTTATTGAGAATTATTTAGAATGTGAAATAAAATAATATTTTTTTATATTAAAATTTGTGTAGAATGATTAAAAAAATTTATTTATTATTATTATTGTTGTTTTTTTAACTAGTATTATTTTTGTCTTGATTTTGATCTCCACGCCAAACAAGCCCCCTTAAAAGATATCATGTTACCTATGAGTAGTGAGCAAGAGTAAGATGAATTTGCATTTGGCAGACAATCAATAAGTGGATTAGTAAAACATAAACTTAAATGCAGCAAAAATTTATTGACTCGTTTTCCACCCCCACTCTAATTTAAGCTAGGGAGTGGCATAACGGGTTAGGCTGAAGTCGATCAATAAACAGAATTGAATTTGACTGAAATAGTAAATGGAGCTGATCAACTCGTCAACCGACTTAAATTCTACCTGATTTGATTGTAAAAAACTCAGTTAGCTCAAATTTGACCTGAATCGATTATAAAAACTCTGCGAGCTCAAATTCGACTAGAATCGGTTATATAAACCAAGGTAGTACAAAAAACCCGATTTTTCAGGAGTCGGATTTCCACCGCCGTTCGATTTCCCAAGCTCTCCCCCTCCGTTGCCGACTTGCGAGAGACGAAGCTCCGAGCATCCTATTTATATCTCTAATAACCCTCAGCACCGTGCTCCTCTCTCTCTCTCTCTCTCTCTCTCTCTCTCTCTCTCTCTCGCACACACATCCATTTTAGCTCTCACGCACACACATCGAGATTTTGGTGAAAGAGCTCTGTTTTGGTGATTACAGAGGAAGGTGGCGAAACAGAGAGCAGATCACATCAGAAAACGAGCAGCAAAAATTAGATTGTAGCTCCAATAATTAGCAGTCGATTTTCGAGATCAAATCTGCCCCCAGTCTGTTCTACAGTTCAGCCATGAGGAGACCAAGAGCCAGAAGCTTGGATTCTGAAGCCGGAGGTAGTGGTCTCTGCCTTGGATCCTTTCTCTTTACATGTTTCTCTGTAGTGATTCGATCGTCTTCTCCGATTCAGGGCAGGAGCTGTTTGGAGTAGAAGAGGAGGGGGAGGAGGATCTCTTTTCCGGTGGTTCTCCGGGGCCGGCGAGCGAGAAGAAGCGCCGGTTGAGCGTAGAGCAGGTGAGAGCTTTGGAGAAGAATTTCGAGGTGGAGAACAAGCTGGATCCGGAGAGGAAGATCCGGATCGCCCATGATCTCGGCCTCCAGCCGCGGCAAGTCGCCGTCTGGTTCCAGAACCGCCGCGCCAGGTGGAAGACGAAGCAGCTGGAGCGTGACTTCGCGGCCCTTCGGTCAAACTACGACGCCCTTGCTGCCGACTGTGACTCCCTTCGGCGTGACAAGGCGGCACTGCTCGCCGAGGTTAGACGCTGCAAACTTCTATTTTGATTGCTTTTCTCTAATTAGGACGGTGAAAGAATCGAAACTTCTTTTTTTTTTTGCTATAGATAACGGAGTTAAAGTCGAAGCTGGGGGAGGCGGTGGAGACGACCGAGGAGGAATCGGAGAGCAAGGCGGGTGCTTCCGGCGATGCGCCGCCGGTAACTAAGGTTGCTGCGCCGGCGAGGTACAAGGACGGTTCGTCGGACAGCGATTCGAGCGCTGTGATCTATGACGAGAACAGCCCGTATCAGGCTGGGATTCCGACGCCCCCGGAGCTTTGCCGGCGGCCGGACGAGCTGCAGAGGGTGGTCGCCGGCGGTTGCTTTGATTTCCAGCCGGGCTTGGAATGGAGAGCTGAAAGGTGCTTCTTTCCGAAGGAGGAGCAGACCTTCCTCACCGGCGAGGAGCCCTGCCATGATTTCTTCTCCTGGTACTCCGATCACTGGAGCTGAAATTAAGAAATTCATCCTACCTTCGTTGATCTGAATCTAGCTTGATGTAATATTGAAACTTTATTTATGTAAAAATATAGTTCTATATGTTTGCCATTTTAAATTTTTTTTCAAAAAAAAAAGCATGCATCCTAAAATGAAGTAGTATCTTTGTCAGCTAAAATTGTATGAAAATTTACTTGGGTTAACTTCTTACCTCTCTGGTTTAAGTTGGGTTAACTTATTTAACCCCGTTAATTCGGCCATACTCATTTATAGAAACATCTGGGTAATTTGGGATTTATAATAAATCCTGCAATCTATCTTCAATTACTTAAATTTCTTCTACTGATTTTCTTAAATATGAAAAGAGAGACTTTTTATCAAGTTCTTGAACACCAAAAGTTTATTACTTTTTTATGTAGTACTACTATTTAATCTCGAACAGAGGGTTCCTTTAAAGCCACGTCGTATGAATCGTCTAGTTCACTGAGAGTGCTTAAAGAGAGTGGGAGAGAATATAAGCGAAATAAAAGAAAATGCTTGTTTGGAATAAAAATTCAAAACTCGATGATAATTGATCTCTCATTATAATCAATTAGATTGAGAAGTCTATTGCTAAAAAGTAGATTAAGTTTTAATTAGATTAAACTTAAAAAGTGTAAGATTTTGTAAAGACCGAATGAGCTGTCGGTGAGTGTATAACACAAATATATGATCATATCACGGATCTTTGCAAGGTTGTCATTAGGGGAACCGTGATTGCTTCTTCGCCTCGTAAATTCGGTTGCTCTTACAATTTATTTTGTTCAATTATTCAAATAAAGAAGAGATTTTTCATGCAAATTTATTCAGTTTAATGTAGACATTCGATGGTAACCAAAATCGTAGTTCCTAAAGGTAAATTAATGTTATGGTAAATTGCATGGTAATGCAGAACTTGATTTTAGAAATCTTGAGGTAATAAAAATTTTGTGACATTTGATGTTATCAAGATTGTAGGGCCCTGGATATAATTTACCCTTTATTCCTGGTGATAAGCCCATCTAAGTAAACCATCACATTATCCTCGTGCAACCTTCTAGGGGCCTCCACCATTTATTTGATGGAGGTCCCTAGCATGATGGCAAAACAGGCTGGCGAGTTAGATTTGATTTGAATTTATATATGATTTAGCTCATTAAGCTCAACTCGTATTTAGTCCCATGAATAAACGTGTTTTTAAAATCAAATGATTCGAATCTAACTCGACTAGTAAATGAGTCTGACCAATTCATTAACTCAAACCATTTGTAGAGCAAAAGCTTTATATGCAGATGACCTAAATTCAAGCCAACCCGATTACATATAACCCGAACTAGGCCTGTTTAATGAATGCATAAAAAATTTGGACCTAAATTTAAAATATTATTATTATTTTACTATTTACTGTTTCTATTTATTTTTTATTTTGATAAGGGTAAATCCATCCAATGTGATTTTTAGGTCATTAATTTCTTTAGGAACTTACATATCTTAAATAAAATAATCAACATTCAATGTGCTCTCAATAACATCATCTTTGTTAAGGTTCTTGGCACTGTCATTTCTTTTAAAAACTTAAACTAATAGAAAAAATATAATTAATTCATTTATTACACTGTATATGTAACGCCTGCGACTTGAACTCATCTAGAGTTACGTCGGGCATAGCAATGATACTAAGTAATAACCACACTCAGGCCATCTAATTACTGCTTTTTCTAATAATCTTTCTCTTAGTGTACTACCTGAATTTAAACTCGAAACTTATTTTGATACCAATTGTCAGGATTTTTGGTGCTATCAGCTCTCCTAAAGACTTAAATTAATAAAAAAGATATAATTAGTTTACTTATTATACTATGCACGCAGCTCCCATAAGTCGATCTCAACTTTTTTTTGACATTGACCCGCCTACTAAAAATTAATGTAATTTATCAAATATAAATATTTAATAAGTATAACATAGTTACTGTGATGTATAGTTAACTTTAACTATCTCAGAAATCAATATTATTTTCATGGTACGGAAAATTATTAAAACGAGCTTGTGAGTTGAGAAAATTAATTGTAGATTCAAAGCTTGGCCTGTGATTTAGTTGAAGAAAATCAATATAATGGGAGTTAGCCGCAAATGAAGCAGTCCTTAGGGACCCGAAAATAATTCATCTTTTTTTTTTTTTGTGAATAATTAACTACATGCCACACCATTTAGTTTATTTATGCTTTACATATTCATTCTTAGTTAATTACACTATGCACACTCAAAATATTATAAAATATTACATAAACACACTTGAGTTAAAACTTAATCAAAATCTATTTGAAAAAAAATATTCTGTTAGTAAATCATTAAAATTATATTTTTACTTTTAATGGTACATATTTTTCTCTTCCTCAATACCACACTAAAGCGCTGATTTTTCCTAAAATCAATTCACGTCGCAGATGTCTCCTTCCTGTGCCGCCACCTAAATATTAAGGTTTTAGGATTTTTACTTAGAATATATTTAAATATCCTTAAAACTAATATGATGAACAGCTCATATTTTTTGTAATCTAATTATAGTTAAGCTATTGAAAAATTATGATTACTCATTATAATAGAAATAAGTTAAAATATGTGTATGTAAGATTTTATAATATTTTTAGTGTGTATAGCGTAATTAACTAAGAATGAATGGGTAAGGCATAAATAAAATTAAATGGTATGATATATAGTTAATTATTATTTTTTATACAAAGACTATTTTATAATAGTGATGCTTTTTGCTTTTAGACGCTTAATTTTTTATGCAGAGCAAGTAATTTCTTCTACTGATCAGCATTATATTTTAAATTATTTATGCTCTCTTTTAAAAAAATAATCAGATTTAATATCCAAATTATAAGGTTTAGTTTAATATCATTTATTTAAGCTCTAACAATATGATAAATAAAAGAAAAAAAAAACTTGATGAATAACCTTAAACGTGAACCTCAATCAAACCTTAAATTTACAGATTTCATTGATCGAAGAACCAAAGGCAGTAAACGGGTAAGACATTAATCTAAATTGATTCGAGTTTTTATTCAAATTTATTGTGTAGATAAATATTTTTTTAGATTCGGTGATCCAATTCAATCTGTTTGTAATTATCGGATTGAATTTTGGATCTACCGTGATCCAATCTATTATTGATCCAAATGTTCAAGTTTTTAAGCCTATAAAATAAAATACACAATTTAAATTTTTAATATACAATTCAAGAAGTGAGAGTTTTAACGCTTCCCCAGCGATTTATGTCGATGTTTGACTTAACAAATTTTTTAAATATTTATTTACTTTTATTTTAATTATATTATATATAAATGAAAATTAATTAATAATTATATTTTTGACTAATCAAAATTTAAGCAAAAATTCAATTAAAAACTGTCCCATTATAAGTCATAAAATGATTCTAGATCAACCCTAATCTCATCCAATTTTTTATTCAATAGAGATTTATTTCATCACTATTAGGGCCTGTTTGTTTGTAAGATTAAATTTAATAAAATTAAAATTAAATTTATATAGAGATATTTTTTTATTAAAAGTTGTGAATGATGTGAAATAAAATTAGTTATTATATTGAGATATGTGAGGAATATGATATAAGTTAATTATTATTTTAGTAATGTGTGTGTGATGTGAAATAAAATTAATTTTTAATATTAAATTTTATGTGTGATGTGATATGTCTAGTTAAAATTAAATCAGGTTAATTTTTAATGACCAAATAAAAGGGACCTTTGTGTTCAAATTCTATCATCCTAATAGAAAAAAAACGGAATACTTAAATACTTTTGAACGAAGATAAAAAAAAAAAACTTAAAATCTTTAGATTAATATTAGAGAAACATAAATTTTGATTTTTTTTCCTTAACAAATTTAGGTAATTAATTAAATGAGTTTGTGGGTTAGGTGATTATAGATCTAGAACTTTTGACATTTTGTGATCATACATTTTATTTAATTTAAACAACATAGACAATGTTAGTTTCATCTATCTGATTTAAGTTTATATATTTATAATAAATAAAAATGCTTGTATATATATTTATATATGTTTTTCTTAAAAGAAGTATGATAAAAAAATTATAAGAAATAATTTATATAATTATAATTAAATAAAAAATTATTATTTAACATGCATATATAACTTTAAGCTAAAACATAAAAGATTTTACAATAAAAAAAAAACATAAAAGATTTAAGCTTAAGTCATCTCATAGATGGGGGCACATTCTCATTAAATCCTAGTAGTACAATACTAATAACATCACACATCATCCAAGAATAATTTAAATGCATTACAAGCATTTAAAAATTAGAATATTTACATATTAAGCCCCCAAATTTTATTATTTATGATTTTTTTCTCCGCCTTCTCTTAACACAAGACCATCTTTAGAGAGTGACAATTCAAATTGGCGAGTTAAGTTCGAGTCAATTCATTTATAAATCTAACTCATTTATTAAATAAGTTAAGCATTAAGACCCATACTATACTCATTTAATAAATGGGTTACCTGTCCTGATCCGCTAACCTATTTATTATAATTTTACAGATATTATAATTTGATAAATTTAATATTTTTTTTACATTGATCCAATGTAATCATAAAATTTATTTGAGAATATTGAAAATACAACTAAATTATATAATACATATTAAATAACTAATATTAAAATTAATAATAAAAATAAAAATATATTAATTTTGATAAACAGATAATTACTGAATCAAATTTGGGTTGACCTGCTAACTCATACTGAGGTCTTTTAGGCAGGTCAAATTCGGGTCTAGCTATTTATGACCCACATCCGTGTAAGCTCGACACATATCTGGATAAGTTGGGTCGAGTTCATAGGTCATGTAAAAAAATTTCACTTCTAAGATGAAAAGAAGATAAACGAAAGAGAAAAAGAAAAGAAAAAATGGACGGTCAGATTTATTAAAATCAACTTAACCATATGGATGATCAAAATTTTCAATATTTATCAAGTCATGTGCTATAATATTTGAGTTTATAAGATAAAATTTGTAAATTTTATAATGTTCAAGGTGTTACCTATAAAGTCTCCCTTAAAATATGTTCTACTGATGGTATACTTCTATTCCACGAATATGGGAGGTTTTGCTAAGCTGGTATTTAGTACAATTTATATTGCAAATATTTACATAATATTATTTTAAAAATAATTAGTTTAATATTACTGTAATATTATGTCATATAATTTATATATTTTAGTATCTAGAATTTATTTTACTAATTATAATTTTATAAATTTTTATAAAATTATATATATATTATTAAATTAAATAATTATTTTTTTAAATAACATGAGATAAATAAAGCTAGTCACTATAGCATAGGCTCTTTCATTTATTTTGTTTCTTTGAACAAATTTTAATACGAATTATATTGCAAATATCCATTTAATGACAATTTATTTAGAAAAAATTTGATGGCATATTATTATAAGATATCCGATGTTTCTGAGCAATTGGAATATGCATATAATGACCAATATAATATATTATCGTTAGTACGTTAATTTTTTTTTGTAAATTTGAGTAAATTATATTTAAGTCCTTGACAGTGAGCCAGTATTTCATATGAGTATATATTTTTTGAGTAGTTTCACGTGTATCTTTTACATCACTCAATCGTCTTACCCTCTTTGACTCTTTTTTGCCTCTCTTAATAATATTTATATGTTACGAAAATATGGATGAAAAATATTTATAATAAAAACACATAATAAAATAACTAGGAAACAGGAGAGAAGTTTTTATCAATTAAATTAAAAAAGATAAATTACACTTAGGTCTTTGGTTAAGAGCTTAATAATGCGCAGATTCACGTTTTCAATATTGTAAATTTTAGTTCCCTGAATTTTGATATAATTATCAACTTACTCTTTTTTAAATTTTTATAATTATAATTATATCCCTCCTCTCTTTCTCTCTCACCTCTTCTCTCTCCTACGTAGCGCCATTACAGCTGGAAAGCCTATCAACGTGAGCACCAACACGGTTGCACAACTGATACAGAGGGAGGCAAGCGTAGGCCTCGTGCACGTCAAGCTAAGACGTAATTGAATATTTGGATTGAGAACTCTGTTGAAAATCACCGTAGAAAACTTTTATTAAAGATAATCTATCGAATAAGTTAATTTGTCGTAGATCTATCAGATATCCCTTAATTTTTGATTTTATGAGATGGCTGAAATTAAAAGAAATTTTTTTGAGTTAGCATGCAATATAAAAAATTTGATGTTTAAAATATAAATAAATAAGTCTATGTATTATATTTGCAATTATTCCAAAAATCTTTGGAAGATACTTACATAAGATAATGCTTCATTATTTAATGCACATAAATAAGATCCATTGGTCAAGTATACTGTGAGGAGGATTATAACCCAAGTAGTGTGAAAAACCTACAAGATTTGTATTTATTCGTGAAAATTATTTTTTTTTTTTATAGTTTTAGCTATTTTTAATTGCAAACATTTTGAATAAATACAAATTTGCAAAACTAGATATCCGGATCATTAGGGAATATCCGGCATCTACAAATTATATTTATATTAAGAGAAAGGAGGATTAATATTTCTATATTTTAAATTTTGAAAGAGTTTAGTTTATCTTTATTTAGGGATATTTACATAGTGGACACAGAAATTAGGCTAATTTACGAATTTTATTATAAATCTCAAAATATTATAGATATAACATCTAAAATAGCTGTAAATTCTATCAGAAAATTTAACCATAGTTAAATCTCAGAAAGGTCTGATGCCCGCTCGCGATGTCCGCGTAAGAAGAAAATACAAATAATGATGCTCACGTAAATACGCTGTCGCCTCACGAGAATATGCTGCTACCGGAACCGATGCAGGTTCGCGATGCCCTAACATGAAGGTCGATGGTTAAACGATGCGATCAATGGTTGAGATTTTGTTGAGATTTAACTATGATTAAATGTTCTGATATAATTTATTGCAGGATATAAAATTCATAAATTAGTCTAATTTCTGTATTCACCATATAAATGTTCTTTTTATTTAACGGCTTTGCAAATTTACATAATTAATAGTCTGTTAAAACCTTCTTATTTACATATGTACCAAAATTTTAGTAGTTTTTGCAAATTATCTAATGCTCTAGAGTTTTATTAAAGATAATTTATTTCATCATCAGATTTAATCATTTTTAGTAAATAAGATATATTTTTTAGAAAAAATTTAATCTGATATAAATAATTTATATGCTAAAAATTAAATCTACTTACAAGAATCATTATGTCATGTATATATTCATTTTAGGAATGTGATATTTTGGATCATAATCACAATTTTGATGTGTGTTAAAGCTTCTTATTTATGAATGATAAATAAAATTTTAATATTTTTGTAAAATCTGTAATTCTAGATATTTTACAAATATTGGGCGCCTCATAACTTTAGTTGAATAATGGGACATAAATATTGTAGTTAAAATCCTTAACCTTTTTCAACCGAGATATAAATATTTCACATTTAATTATATTTTATTGATTTTAAAATTTATCAATCAATCTAATACAATAAAAGATGTGTGTGCAAATATTTACATAATGGACACAAAAATTAAGATAATTTACGGATTTCACTATAAATCTCAAAATATTACAGATATCACATTTAAAACAGCTATTTTTTCGTTTTTCATATTCTGCAGTAAATTCTATCAAAAGATTTAACCATAATTTAATCTCAATAAAATCTCAGTCATTGATCGCAACGTTTAACTATTAACCTTTATGTTAGGGCATCGCGGAACTGTATTGGTTCCGGTAGCCGCGTATTCACGCGAGCATCACCTAGAGGGTAATGATGGATATGAAATTACCTCACCTGCAGCTTCAGAGTTCTGTCATCGTCGGCTTCAAAAAGGTCTGATGCCCGCTCGCGATGCCTACGTAAGAAGAAGAGGCAAACATCTGAGTGATGCTCGCGTAAATACGTTGTCGTCGAAACCAATGCAGCTCCGCGATGCCCTAACATGAAGGTCAATGGTTAAACGATGTGATCAATGGCTAAGATTTTGTTGAGATTTAGCTATGGTTAAATTTTCTGATAAAATTTACTGCAGAATGTAAAAAAATAAAAAATAGCTGTTTTAGATGTGATATCTGTAATATTTTGAGATTTATGATGAAATCCGTAAATTAGCCTAATTTTTGTGTACACCATGTAAATGTCCCAATAAAATAATCATCGTGATAAGCATTAATTTTATAAATATCATTATTTTTGGTAGTGTTACTAATAAAAATAATTTTATATAAACTTATTTACAATTATTTTGTTTAGTTCAATAGTTTGTTCCTTCAATTTAGAGATTTCGATAAAAATAGAACTAGGCTTTTTGAGTCGGCTAATCAAATCATAAACTGATACATAAATCTATTTGATACGATGCGAAAATTAGGTTATATATTAGATCCTATCAAAACATAAATAATTCATTTAATAATGACAATAAATAAAATAAATTAATTAATTTTTTATTTTAAATATTCACTATTATTTTTGTTAGATATTTTTATTTTAAATTTTTTTAAAAAATAAAAATTATCAATTTAATAAATTCGACGAGTGGCATCACGTTCAAAGCCAAGAAAGCCTATAGGCTGGTTATTACAAATTTACAACAATCAGAAAACTGTCCATGAATATTAAAAATAGGGGCAAATTACATCCAAATCTCTGAGTTTAACGCTTAATAACTCACAGATTTTTATTTTTAAAATTATAATTTCGAGATCCTTAAGTTTTAATAAATTATTAAATAGGTCTTTTTTATTTTTTTATTATTTAAATTATTAAAAATTACCATTTTACCCCACCCCTCTCTCTCTCCTCCCGATCCCCACACAAGCGCGCGGTCCGGGCGGGATCAGGAGGAGAGAGAGGGGGAGGGGTAAAATAGTAATTTTAAATAATAATAATAAAAAAAAAGTAAAAATTATTCCCTCGTGCATGTGCGGGATTGGGAGGAGAGAGAGGCAGGGGTAAAATGATAATTTTAAAAAATTTTAATAATGAAAAATAAAAAGGACTCATTTGATATTTTATAAAAACTCAGGTACTTCGATGTTATAATTTTAAAAATATGAATTTGTGCGTTATTAATTATTAAACTCAAGAACCTGAGTGTAATTTGCCCTAAAAATAGTAATACAATGATTGTTTTGTAAATTACAGAATTTATTGGAGTAAACTGCAAAAGGCCCACACCAAATCCAACGCAATGCAACGCCGGGCAATGAAATGCGGTTTTAGATTCGACTACTGCGAGGAGAAATTATTGCATCCGATTAGAGCACTATCCGGATGCAAATCAGAGGCCGCCACGTGTACCTAGACTCACCTGTATTGCATACATGGCGGCCTTTAATTGGCATCCAAATAGTGCTCCATGCGGATACAATAATTTCTCCGCCCATGATTGAATCCCTATATTTCTACTTTACTTTTGTCCTGAATCATGACTGTCAAACGAAGCAGTCAAGCACCATGCCTCTGCATTATCAAAAAAAGTTTGTATCAAAAATCCGTGCTTCCAATGCCCATTTTTGGAAAAATTTATTGGGTGCACATAACATTCCAAGATAATCTAACACGTGAGATGTCTGACACCCAATAGAATTCTGTCACCTGTGCGGATGATCCCCACCGTGTATGCCCAGCCTTAACAACATTTTCACACATTTAACGATATTTTTTACACCATTTCACATATATATAGCAATGATAAACTTATATATAATAATAATAAGAAAAATTTATAAAATTAGTATATACTTGTTTTAAGAAAAAATAAGCATATATAAAGAACTTATCAGCTCATACGTTGCAAAAATAAGCTTATACATTACAAAATTTGCTTCTTATAGACCTATTTTTGTAACGTATGTGTGAATATAATAGCTTACTATAAGCCTTTGTTTGCTATAGATACATTATTTTAGCTATATATGTATATAATAAAATACGTAAAATAATATCAACACAATCAAAATCAATAAATTGCATCCTTTATCAAGATAAATAATATTTACTGAACTTAAGATATCGTAACTATTAAATATACAAATAAAATTAATTATATTTTGTAAGTTATATTCTATATATTCTACATGACTTGATGTTAATATTTTATTTGATTTTATATCAAAACTTTATTCTAGGTAATGCTAAATGTATATATTCTAAGATATATGATAATATGATGATCTAATATCTTGGTGGTTAATGAACATTCCTCTGGATGCGTAGTGTTGAGCGAGGGATGTACCTATATCTTGCTATTTATATTGTCATTCTAGTGATGTATCTATTATCTTTGTTATTACACTTATCTTTATTGATTCTGATTATACTAGTGATATGAATTTATTATAAATAAATTTATATATAAATATGACATTTGACAATGCTACTAGGTGATAAAATAGTTTTATAAATATTCTAATATTCTAAATCGTTAACATTTTAAGCTATGATACTTCACCTAACCTAATGTAAGGTGGAATTTATCTTCGAGATTAGCTTATTATTTTTAGGTAAATAATCTGCTATCAAAAGAAACCTGCAAATTTACTCTATAAGATAGATTTTCTCTTATATTTCGTATTGCACTGCCTCTACTTATGCTATGCCTTCTAGTTTGATGACTTTATATTTTATACTTTCATTTAAGGTTACTTAGATGACCTGTCTTATACTCATACTTCTGTATTTTTATATTAAACTCTTTTTAATTAATAATTTTTTTCTCTCTTATAATATGTTTTCTTATATTTAGAGTAATCTTAAATGAGAGTACAAAAAATATAAAATCATCAAATTGAAAGACATAATATATGTAGAGGTGGTGTTGTACTATAAGAAAAAACCATTCTATAGTGGGTATTTGCAAGCTACCTCTAGTAGCAGCTCACTTACCCAAAACAACAAATTATTCACAAAAATAAAAGAATTTTTTTTTCACTTTTTATTAAGCTAGATGAGGTATCAAAACTCAAAATATTAATAATTCAAAATATCAGAATACCTTATAAAATTATCTTATCATCTAAAAGTATTATCATGTATCACATTTAAATATAATTTTATATGTAATAAATTTATATCAGTAGTATAATCCGAATTAGTAGAGAAATATTACCAGTATGATAATAATAACAGCAAATACTTCATCAGAGTGATAATAGAAATACAAAGATGCAGTACGTCCTCCGCTCAATTGTATGCATCTGGAAGGTAGTTCATCAACTACCAATATCCTAGATCATTATATTGTCATATATTTTTTAATATGTAGGTCTAGTATACTTAACATAAAGCTTCAACAGAATGCAAAACATTATATCAATCTCAAATCATGCAAAATATGCAGAAAGCCAAACGGAATATCGACTCCAAGTCATGCAGATTACAGAATATGCGAAATGGAACTAACAGAATGCAACCAATATCATTTGTATATTAGTTATTTTGATTTATTAGCTACAATATCCTAAGTTTAGTAAAAAGCATTTACGTGGATAGAAGATTGATTTACATTTTGCTCATTTTGATTGTGTTATCGTCAAATATCCTGATTTAGTTAATATCATTTTGGTTGGATTCAAGAAAAGTTGTTCAATACTAGGTCAAATTGATCAACTTAGATCAAATATGTAGACTTAGATTATATAGGTGCAATTACGCCAAATAGCATAGTTTGAGTCAGACGTTTGATTTTGGTGAAACAAGTTCACATGAGTCAAATGGGTTAAATATGTTAACTCAAGTCGAAATAGGTTAACATGAGTCAGATGAGTCGATATGAGTTGAGCGAGTCAACTCAAGTCGAACAGGTTAACTTGAGTTTAAATTGATTATCTCGATTTAACAGATCAAGTTGGTCAAATTGAGTTGATAAAGAGGACTATGAATAAAATTCAAAAATTATTAGGGCGAGGTTGCCTACCTCTTCCATAGAACTTTGTTCATTCGCGGATAAGGCCGTTAATTTTGCTCGAAGATCGAGGATCGCTCAAAAATTAAATCGAATTTTGAATCGAATCGAGCTCGATTCGATCTAAATGAGCCGACAAATGAGCCATTTTTTTTGCTCGAAAATTTTATCAATTCAATCTTGAGGCAGCATAGGATCGAATCGAAATGACTCGAAATCGGATTGATTAAAAAATTAAAAAATATTATATTATATATTTTAGATTTAGTATGTAGTTTTTTTCAGTAGTCTACTGGTTTTTTTCAGTAGTCTACTGGAATGCTTCATTAGACTTTCATTAGAATTTTTTCTATAATAATTTAAATCATATTTATTGTAAATTATTTTTTTATTTTTATTTTTAAATAATAGATTAAAGAATTAATAAATATATTTATACATAATATTTCAATAAAAGATAAAAAATTAATCGAAAGTCGAATCGATTTTGGCTCGGTTTGAGCTTGAATCGATAACAAATGAGCCAGACTCAGCTCGAATCGAGATCAGATCGAACTTTTCTCATTCATTTTTTGGATCGAATCGAAAATTTTCAATTCAATCTTGAGCTAAGATCGGATCGACTCGAAATCGAATCGTTAACAGCCCTATTCGCGGAGAATAAGAGGGGTCTCACTAAAATATACTTGGATATTATAAAGAGGTTAAGCGATAGGTGAGGAATGATTGGGATTTGGAGGACTTGCTTTTTTTCTCGTGTGACCTATTTATTAAAAAAAAATTGAACTTAATATAATGGGACCCACTAGTAGTTGGAGAGAAGGCTAATGAAAAGATAGACAAAGAATCTTTTAAAATTAAAAAATAATTTAATAAAATGGTAATTAGAGGTATTTATTTTATGTAATAATTATTTTAAGGTCTTTTAAATTACAGTGTACTTCTATTAAATTAAAAATAATATATATATATATATTAAAATATATCTTTTAAGCAGGTTATTACATATACAATATATAATATATAATTTTTATTTAAATTTAAAGATATTATTTATGCATCAATACATAAAGTTTTTATTATATCTATTGATTATTTTAATATTTATTTAATATAATATATTTATATCTATAAAATATATTAATATATTTTTCAAAGATTTACATATATATTATTTTGGAGATATTGAACAGATTATAAGATAAACTGATTTTATTTTAAAAAATTAATTTTGAGTAATAAAAATTGAGTTAAATTTAAAGTGAATAAAATATGAGTAAATTTCAATCTAATTTTGAGCATCGACTAGTTTTCTCACCCCTACTGAAGACCCGCAGTCGTAGGTTGGGCGGCAGTCAATTGAGCACGTGACATTTTCAGAAGAGGAGTGTGGAGGCAGAATTTGACAGAGAAACCTTACTGTTAATGTCGATTAAGATTAGGTCCCAAAATAAAATAAAATAAAATAAAATAAAATAAAATAAAATAAACCAGTTGTTTCATTATTAGTAAGGCGGTTAATTTAAACGGGGGACAATCACATTGAATTGAATATTGCATCAAGTTAAAATTAAAATTGTATCAATTCAAACAAACCATCTAATAAATTATTTTTTTAGCTTGGTATTTTTTTGAATTAACCTCGAGTTAGCATATATGTTGACGTAGGATGCAGAGAATCCCAAGAAATATAGAAAAAAAGAGTCCCGAGAGACGGCGGCACGTAGAGAACTGAGCCTGACGGTTAAGGTTTAAATGAGAGAGAGCATCCAGAGCAACACACGGAGGACTCGTGTGCTCTAGTTAGCGTGAATTCCCAGTGGAATCACTGCAATCAAGTAGGATAAAGCTCTCCACCTACTACTTCCAGCTCCTTCAGTGGTCGACAGCAGAGGGACCATCAGGATGGGCCCAGCTCTTCTTTCTGAGAAATCCAAAATAAAGCATCCTACGTCAACAATATAATTAGAGTGAGAGACACAAAATAGACTTGTCAGTAATTTGTTGCCTGTTAGTTGTAATTCTCATTATGAGACTGCGCCTACGTAAGATTGCATGTTCAAATCTTATTTTATGCATTTTTATAATTTTATATAAATTTTTTTAAATATACAAATTTTAGTTCCACATTATGAATTAGAACAAGACTACGGGGAAAGTGTTTTGTAATTAAATAAAATTGATTCTTTGGAAATTTTTAAGCATAATTTTACATTAATATAAACATCAAAATTAAAATAAAATTTTAATAATGATGTTGCATTTCTTGTTACTTTGAAATTTATTCGAGCTAGCTCGAATTCAACTTAATTTCGAGCCAAGCAGGCTCGAAATTGAAACGTTTTATTTTCAAGCCATTAAAATTTTATTCTAATAATAGCCAGCTCGAAACGAGATACTTTAATATTTTCAATCAGACCTCTCAAGTGAATTGAATATTTCATGTTCATTTATATAATTTTAGTAAATAAATGTATTAAAAAATAAATAAATAATTTAAATTTCTGACAGAGAAACTCTCTCTGCTGCTCGGATGCTTTCTCTCTCTTTTGAGCGGAAAAAATATAATAAAAAATATTATGAAACTCCAATAATTAATTCATAAATTAACTCATTATAATTTAAAATTTTAATTTATTAAATTATTCAATAAATTTTATAACGTTTTAAGTTACATTAGATCAATTTATAGTCAGTTATTAAAGAGTTTATCAAAACTCATATACAGAAAGATAAAATAAAAATTTTATATGCTCAATTTGTAGGATATATTAAACATATTTTAGCGACTTTGATATAATGCGACTCATATGATATATTAAATGTAACTCGAAATTTTGATATTACAAATTTAAAAGGAATGATTACATGTCATATACGAAAATTTTCACAGATTTCTAATTTTTTTTTTAAAAAATATTGTTAAACAAATTACTTATATATTTTCTCGTAGATCTTATTTTATTCATATAATACATAAGTATATAACGAGAATTTTTATCGTAAATAAGTTGAATTTAAAATTAATTATACATAATTAATTTCAAAAACTAAAAGTTTAGAATTTAGTGTTAGGACTTAATTTTTAATATTAAAATAATTAAAAAATAAAATATTAGTTTGAATTCTAAATTGTAATTTTAGAATTTAATATTTAAAATACAGTGAAATTATATGAAATTATACTTTTATTAAATAGGATGCTATGATTCAATGACTGATTAACTCATTTATGATAATACTTGAGATATATAAATTATATTTTTAATTTTGAATCAATAAAATAATAAAATTTAATTAAAAACACTAAAAATAAAACTAAACTATATAATTTATGTATTAATTAAACGAATCATCGACGCATCATAATCAGGTTGAAATGTCAGTAAATTTATACTTGGATTCTCTTAGATTAATCAAATTTAGATTGATCTATTTATCATTCAAACTCGTATAAGCTCGATCGATACTTAATTTCACGTGTCGTGTTTTCTCAATCCTATTTGACATTTTGAGAATAAGAAATTAATTTTTTTACTTGTGTAAATAAAATTAATTATATTAAAAAAATTAAATATAATGTAAAATAAAATTGAGTAATGTTTAGAAAAATAATGTAAAATTTGATAGAATTTTTTTATATTAAAATTTTTATAAAATAAAATAAAATTTATTTACGATATATATATATATATATATATATAATAGTAATTGGTAAAAATGTCTAGCAATTCTTAAAGGAATAATAAATTTTCCATGCAATATTTATATAATGTAGGCCCTTGGATGCAAAATAATGAGAAGAAAGAAAAGCGAAAGCGACCGCTCGCCCGCCGGACTCCATTAGCTTCCTTCCCGGCTTTTTGTATTTTCCGCCCCCAACTTTATCTTTTTCAGATGGCAGTACACTTTGGAGTTTAGGCGCGGGCCCGAGCACATGGGGGTGCACCATGCGGCGGGACACGTGCCGCTTCCGTACTCGTCGCGGATCATTCATTAACGATCAGGTGATGTGACGGGATCTGCAGTGGTCCCCCTGCTGTCTGGCATCAACGGGGATCAGACGGTGGGGAAGGAGATTCTGTCATGTTAAATGTGGGATTAGCGGCCATTTATTTTAGAAAAATGATTTGGGTCATCAAAAATTAGTCTTCGAAGTTATAGGGCTTTGAATATCAACTCCCGTCCATAATCGAGGTGACACAGTATATTGTATTTTTTTTTTAATTTGTGAATAAAATTAAGGTAAATTATACTCAAATCACTGAGTTTAAATATTAATAACATACAGATTCAAAATTTTAAAATTATAATATCGATGTTCTTAAATTTTAATAAATTATTAAATAATTTTTTTTTAATTTTTTTAATTATTTTTTTTTCAAAATTATCATTATATTCCTCCCCCCTCTCTCCTTCCGATCCCCGGCCACGCGCGAGGCCGCGCA
>JAEMOT010000334.1:2757-83061 GCA_019297695.1 Apostasia ramifera
CACCCCGAAAAACAAGGACCCGACGTGACATCTGACCGTTGGGGGTATTGTACTTCTCTGAGGGAGGCGCGGTTTTCCCGCCGACGGACCGTAACCGCTGACACGCCGTACAACATGAGTCACATACTAGCCGTCCGCAGGCATTAATTGAGCTGTCACTAGAGCTGTAGATTGTTCGGCTGAAAGTGACTAGACNNNNACTAGACATCACAGGCCCAGGATATATATACTTCCTGTACACAGCCTCTATAGGGGCTGAAGATCCAAAAACAAAAAACCTCTTTGAATACTCTGTAACCCAACCAAAGATTTCTAGTAACATTTCAAGCCTCCTCGAAAAGGAGCCGTGGTTTTTTCGCCAGTCGGTTTTCCACGTAAAAACTCTTTGATTGTTTTCCGTCTTAACATATAATTTAAATTTTCATGGCTGAAGTTGTATTTTAATATAATTTGTAAATTTAATTAATAAAATTACACTTAGATTGTATTCAAATAGGTTTATATGATAAAATTTATGTCAGTGTAGATAAAAGCATACAAAATTTATAATTTTTCTATATATATATATATATTTATATTTGAATGTAATTTTGAAAATAATTATGGCATTGAGAGGACTGAAAATGTGAAATCAAATTTGAATATAATTATGGCATTGCATATTGCGCAACAAAAAAATTATATTTGAATATAATTTCAGCACTACATATTACATGGTGCGTTGAAATCATATTCGAATAAAATTTCGGCACTGCACATTGCAGACTATATAGAAATTGTATTTGAATATAATTCATACAACCAGTAATAACAATGTTAACAGTTTGCTTGAGCGCCATTAGTGCATGAAATTTTATTCAAATACAATTGTGGTATTGCATATCGAAATTATATTTGAATATAATTTTGACACTATTTATAGCGTATAATATTGAAATTATATTTGAATATGATTTTGACGTTGACGTTATATCTTATATTAAAATCGTATTCGAACACAATTAATACCACTACTAACAACGTCATTGACAGTGCGTGTGAGTGTCATTTATGCATAGGTCTGTGCCGCCATGTGGCACAATTTTATTGAATGTGCATAAATTTTATGAATACACATTGTACGTAGGATGTCCTTTCTCAAAGTGGATAAACGAGTGGAAGCTAAAGTTAGCTACGATAGTGGTATAGAGTGTGAAATTTTATTTTTATTTGGATACAAAGTTTTTTGAAGTGGTCATTACACTAAGATCTCGTTTGTTTAAAGTTTTTTTTTGGCGTAATATAAATTTTAATTATAAAAATTAATTTTATTTCACATCAGCACAAATACGAATATTAGAATTAACTTTATTTTATATTTTGCATACTTTTTAATATTAAAATAAATTTATTTCGTAAATGACATCTTTGATTGCTGTTTACTGTGGGTCTGAATGTATTTTATTGTTCATCTTATTTTGATTTAATCTGAATGTTCTTTGCTAATATTTTTGGCCTCATTAGAGCTTAAATACTTCTACTGTTACTGTTCATCTTCATTACATTATGTCTAGGCACAAGTCCCTTTTATTGATCGTGTTTAGAAATATAAAGTCCATCATCTTTCTCGCTGCATTAAATACCTTAGTCGTAAATATTTTTATGATAAAATGAACTAGGTCTTTATATCTTAGGACTGATTATTAGTTATTTTGTGGCTGCTATATATATATATATATATATCATGCAGTGGTTTTATGAATAAGTTGTGACACAAAGGTCATGTTTCTATCTACATGGGAATACGACTGACGGTTGTGTTGTTTTATGAAAGTATTGTCATAAAAGACTAATAAAAAAAGAGAAACAAATAAGAATAAAGATGACCATCATATAGAGATCCTCCTTTGTGCTAATAGAAGGAATAAATTCATGTAGACATAGATACTGGTATATCATTAACAATAGAGTTCCTCCATTGCATCTAGGCGATGAATAAATCCTCGATAATATAAGAGACTAGGCACTTATCTGAAAAGAGAAACTTTAGGGCTCTAAAAATGTAAAAATATATAAAGATAAAAAAAAATTAAATAATAATATTCAACATCACCATCAGGATGACCTAACAAAATCACATGTCAGCATAGGTACAATGAAATATATTTCACACATGTTCATAGCAAAATTAATGGCAACTATAAAGCTTTGTCATGAAGGTTATGCCAACTATATTGATTGACTTCTATTAATATAAAATAAACTACATTGATTGCCTTACTCCATTCAACTATATCTAAAGCCTTTTCTTTGTAATCGGGAAAGAATCGAATTGAAAGTGTGGGCTAGTAGCAAAATCTAGCCAGGATCCGGGCAAATTTTTTTGTCCCCTTTCTCTCTTTTGACTCTCTCAAATCTTAAGTGACGTTTGGTTCGATGTTATCTAAATATTATATCATATTGAAAAATTTATAATTTTTTAAAAAATTATTTAAAGATTTTATCACGTCAAATAATTATTTTCTCTAAATAACATGATATAGCTTTAAAATAACATCAAATCAAACACTCTCTTAGTCATCTCTTTCACTTAGTTACCATCATCACTTTATCGCTTCAAAATTATGCACATTACTCTCATGACCCTCTCAAAATTGATCATGAATATAATTTAATATGATATTACAAAGAATATATGTAAACATTTATGCATAAATACGTAGAGCACAATTGTACGTCAATAATATAAGTTAAATTTTAAACTAAAATCAATTTTATTTTCAAAACAATCAATTCGTAATAAAAAGTAATTTTATTAATTAGAATTTGATCAATTATACAAGTAATATTGAAGCTACAAACAAGCTTAGCATCAGATTAAAAAAAAAAAAAAAAGAACAGTAGCATTGGGGCTATGAAATGAAATTTGCTTGACTCCTTTCTATCCTTCAGACTCCATTAGTCTTCCACATATGAGCTACCATCTCCACAATCTTCTATATCGCTTCCCATCTCTTTTCTTCTCCACTAACTGCTCTCCATCGTTCCCCTCACTCCCCCTCTGGCCGGATTCCGCCGCTGACCCTCCGGCGGCAGCGGCCCTCCGTCTTGAATCATGTACCGACCCATCAGAGCTATCCCAAATCCACGCCTTCGTCGTCCGCCATCGCCTCGTCCTCGTCCCCTTCCACTGGAACTCCCTCATGCGTTGCTACCTTCGCCTCTCTCGTCCGACGGCCACACTCCGCCTCTTCATCGAAATGACCCGCGCCGGCGCCATGCCGGACTTCTACTCCCTGCCCATCGCCCTCAAGGCTGCCGCCATCTCCTTCTCCTTCTTCGTTGGCCGCCAGCTTCACCCTATTGCCGTCAAGCTCTGCCTCGCCCGCCATGAGTTCTCTGAGAGCGGCCTCATTTCCCTCTACGCGAAGTCCGGCGAGTTTTCCCTTGCCCGCCAACTGTTCGACGAAAATCCCAGTCGAAAACTTGGGTCCTGGAACGCGCTCATCAGCAGCTATTCCCAATGCGGGCACTCCGCCAGAGCAATCGATCTCTTCCTGGAGCTTCGCCGTTCCGGCGAGGTAGGCGATAACATGACGATGGCCAGCGTTGCCTCAGCCTGCGGAAGCTCGGGCGACATCCGCTTCGCCCAGCAGGTTCACAAGTGTGCCTTACAAACCCAGACCTCCAACTGCCTCGACATCACGCTCTCCAATTCACTGATCGATATGTATGCCAAATGCGGCCGGACGGACCTCGCCGGAGATGTGTTCGACGAAATGCCAAAGCGAAACGTGTCGTCATGGACAGCTATGATCATGGGTTTGGCGTCGCAGGGGAGCGCTCGGCGAGCGGTGGAGCTTTTCCGGCAGATGGAGAGAGATGGCGTGGAACCCAATCATGTGACGATGGTGGCGGTGCTCTGCGCGTGCGCCTATGGCGGGATGGTGGAAGAGGGGATGATGTACTTCGACGCCATTGTCGAGGGGAGGATACGCGGGGTGGAGGCGACGGCGGCGCACTATGGGTGCGTTGTGGATATGTTGGGGAAAGTGGGAAGGGTGGCGGAGGCGGCGGCGGTGGCGGAGAGGATGCCGGCTCCGGCTGGCGCAGTGGTGTGGGGGACGCTGCTGGGGGCGTGCGAGAAGCACGGGGAGGTGGGTATTGGGGAGAGGGCGGCGGCGAAGCTGATGGAGTTAGAGCCGTGGAACGACGGAGTTTACGTGGTGCTGTCGAACATCTACGCCGGCGAGGGGATGTGGCGGGAGGTAGAGAGAGTCAGGAGGTTGATGAGGCAGTGCAGGGTGGAGAAGACGCCGGGGTTTAGCCTTCCCGCTGTTTCCGCTAGGGCATGCTGAGTTTGCATTTATTATTTTTGTATTTTAAACCAAGAAAAATGCTTCTCACAAAACTATAAGATACATTTTTTTTATTTTCATTAGGTCATTTTTTTTAACTCATAACATTTTTTTTAAAAACATCTTAAGGACTTTTATAGGTTCTACAGAATTCTTTACTCCGTTATTATTAAAAAAAAAAAAACTTTACTTGGCTGTCTATTTTCTCTGTAAATTTTAATATTAAATTTAAAATATTTAAATTTTACAAAAAATTTAATATTAAAATTGATGTTATTTTATATTATGCACAAAAATTTAAAATAACTGAATTTTTTATTTTTTATTTTACATATATTTAAAATAAAATTGCTTTATTTTATTTTTTTAAATAAAATTTTAAAAATTGTGATAATAAAAATTAATTTTTTATTAGAAAATAACATCAGAAATAAACAATTCTTATATAATACCAAGAAGGGTACCATGCAGCCTAATACTTTATTTGATTAACAATTTAATCTCTCTTGAAGTTGAAATCAATGAATAAATTTTAGTTGTATTAGCTTCTCGTAGATATTCGTCAATTACTTTTTAGCCCAACATTCTTTGAAAATAAAGGTATTATTTTAGCCCTTGTTACGTAAAATTATTTTCAATTATTATTATAATAGTGATTAGAACTCGGTAATATATTCATTTTATATGTAAAATAATAAAATAATAAAATAATAAAATAATAAAATAATAAAATAATAAAATAATAAAGTTTATAGATAAACGTAGTTTCTTTTATTTAAGTAAATATTTAAATGCATTTATTATAAAAAGTGAAATTTATAAATTTTATTATAAAATTGAAATAATAAAAAGTAAAAATAATAAAAATATTATAAATAAATGTTTTTTTAAGTATTTTTAAAAAAATTATTTTATTTGTAATTAATTATGTCATGTACATAATCAAGATATTTTAGTTACCCAATTTATTTTATAGAATTTTTTTATTTTAGATCTGATATTTTTATTAAAAATTATTAAATTTATAAAATAAAATAATATTTTTTATATTTAAATATAAAAATATAATTTAAATTTTTTATTTATTTATTATTATTTATTATTGAGACTTGGTGCATACTCAAATGAAAAATTATTGAGTGCACGCACTAATCAGAGGGCGTCACGTGTGTTCGGACCCAGCTGTATAACACATATGGCGTCCTCTAATTAAATTCCGAATGGTACACCGTTCGAACCCAATAATTTCTCGTACTCAAATAATAATTCTGCTCCTCACACGAGGCTCAGTATTACTGAGAGCACCGAACAGCCATGTTCCCTGCTCGGCGAACCCCAACCAAGCACCCACGAAAAGTTACCTCTCTTTCTCTCTCTCGCTCTCTCTCCCTCTCGCTTCTTATAACTTCTCTGCTTTCTCAGGGACAAGCGGATGAGCCATGGCTGGCCGCAAGCTTGAGGCCGGAGAATTACCTGCCAGGGCTCGCAATTGGATTCATTTTGGGGTTGTTCGTAGATTTTGCCGGGGCCAGCCTGCGAAATCGCAAGCGCAAGCCCTCCGCCGTTCCTGTGAAGCTGAAGCAGGTTTCTCTCGACGAAAGCGGTAGAACTGGAGACGAGGAACTTAAGATGGTTCGCCAAATGATTTCCTCTTACAATTTCAAAAATTAATCCCCTCTTTACTAATTTTTTTGGTCCTGAGTAGTATAACTAGATATATGGTTGATTTTCTATAAATTTGCAGGTTTTCGTTGTGAGGCAGGATTTGAAGATGGGTGCTGGAAAAATTGCATCTCAGTGCGCGCGTAAGCAAGATTATTCCTTCATCAAAATATATTGTTCGTTGTTGTATTTTCTTTTTGTTGTTCCCTGGGTTGATTTTAACTACAATGGCCTTATTATGAAGAATAAACAGTTATTGCGGATGTTGTGGACTGTTTTTTATCCTAATATTTGATTGCATAATGGAGCTTTTATTGACTGATGATATTTTTAATATGCAGATGCTGCCACTGGACTGTATGCAGAATTGCTGCAAAGGTACTGTTTGAATTTGGAAATTTCTGAGTTTTTCGAGTTCATATTTTGTTGTTAATTTTTTTATGCTAATGCTGTATGGCCTTGACCTTCTATGCATTTTTCTAGTTATTTCTACAACTAAAGCAGAGTGATGATAGTTGATAGTCAACGGTGTTGATATGCCAAGGAACCATTTTGAAGTAAATGCAAACATATCATCCTTTTTTTTTTTTTGAAAGATCTTGTAAAGTGAATGAACTAAGCAATGGCTTGTATTAGGCAGAGGCAATAACCAAACACCAATCACTTCACCTATATTTATTTTTCAGCCATTTTAGCAACATATTTACCAAACAGTCCATGCAGATAAGCTTTTCTGTGGTTAACATGATGGATTTATTTTTGACATTAACATGCTGTATATGGTAAAATGTTAGCTAAATCTGATGCTATTATTGATGTTGTTGTAATCTTTTAGATGACATGCCAAGAAGTCCATGCTTTCCTATAGACTAAAATTTTAAAGTTTAAACCTATACTCTTGTTGTTGTTTGCGATGACTTGTTTATCATATTTCATTCTTTTTTTACTTAGTTTAAAATGGATTACCTGGTTTGCTGTTGTGATTGAATGTAACTTGCCAGCTCAGGTTTTCTATCTCATTTGATTTGTTTTTAATGCATCATTATTCTCCTCACACCTGAGTGGACGACCCTTTATTTTAAGGGGCAATTGCATACATGCCGTTAAAATCTAGTCATTCTATATATTTAACACTCAAATTTTTAATATTACATGTTGGCCACAAAAACTCATTTGAAAATGGCAATTTTTGCTACATACTTGCCACAAATTTGTGGCATAAGTTTTGCATGAGTTGTAATTTTCATATGATTTTTATGGCCACTATGTAATATTAAAGATTTAGTGTCAAAAATGAAATATGTAAAATGATTATATTTTAGTGGCATGTATGTAACTTTTGCTTATTTAATTGTCATTACAAAAATTTGTTTTGTGCAAGAATACATGCTGACTATCTGATATCACTCTTTCTCTATTTTACAGCCATCGTTCCCTCTTAAGACAATGGGAACAATGTGGACAAGCGAAAATAGTTGTAACTTGCAAGAATCTACAAGAAATGTAAGCAGAATGCCTATCATCTGTGCTTTTCCCCAAATATATTACTCAGTTTTTTCAGGAAAACTGCAGCATTTTGGGAAATAAAATACTGTTTATGTCACCTTCTTGTCGTGTATTACTATACCAGGAATAGGCTGAAGAACACAGCTGATCAGTATGGCCTTCCGACCTTTATCGTTGCTGATGCTGGTCGTACCCAGGTTTGTTTGAGAGAAATGATTTATGAGATTTTAGTTTTATTCACATTGAGACCAACTTATGAAAACTTTATATTGCAGATTTAAGTACTTATATGTTTTATTGCTTCAGTTTGCAAAAGATGCCTCTCTTGCTGTGGAACTGTACTTATGAAGCAGAACAGATGCCCACTTTGCCCTACCATGATGAATGACTTACTAGCTGGATTTGCATTTGGTTCTGCCGTTTTAGCTGTTATAATATTGCCAATAATTAGTAATAATCACCCTAATATATGAATACAACAATGAACAAAGCCTTAATCCTATACATAAGATGTTCTCTTCTCTATTCTTATCTCTTTAAAGCAACGCTTTTTGAAGCCACCACATCCCATGTCATTTTTAGGATTCCCATCTCCCAATTTGACATTGTGAGTTGGATTCTCTAACATTTACGTAAAGAGGTCAATAATGAATTCAATCAAACCGCCTTAATTAGCCTTCTCTCATATTACCTTCTATAAGTGCCACACCTACCTCTCCTTGATGCGGTTTAATAATACTGTCTACTCTAGTGTAATCACTCATGTGATCTTTTGCTTCTCAACAAGACAATGAGAATTTTTCCATTTAACTGCCAAAATGCATGCTCCCATGTAGCATAGTTGGTTATGGAGCTGTCTTATAAATTTTTTCCTCAACTTGATAGGTAATTTCCTATTTCATAAAATTGTTTTCCCACTCCTCCATTTAAGCTGTCATGCTGTGATTCTATGATTGACATCTTTTTTTTTTCCTCATTACTGTGTACGATAGACTCAAAATGTTTGAGCTTGTGATGTATCTATTATCCCATATATAAGCACCCTAATATGATTGATTATTTTTAAGCATTTCATCAAAGTCCTGAAAATGTTTTTTGTATTACATAGAAAACTTTGCTTGCACTTCATATCAGGTAAGAGAATAAGCATAAAAACCCGACTGTTCACTGGCAGCATCCTTTGATGCGAATCTAGTTCCTAACAATCATGCAGGTTTGATTAGTATGCAATCTTAACCATGCAACTGCTATTTCTCAGGTTCAAGCTGGATCAAAGACAGTTTTAGCGATTGGACCGGGTATATTTTAACCTATAAATTTTGTTTCTGCTTGTTTTACACAGTTTACTAGAGGGAAATATTGGCCTTTTTAACCATGTATTAGGAAGCTAGAGGATTTTTTAGGAAAATATACAATGCAGCTTATTAGGAAAAAAATCTAGCCCCTTTATTAAGTTTGAAGCTACCAAATATCTTACAATAAAAAATTTCATAGTGTCCTACCAATTTACATTATAAATTTCATCTTCCCTTATATCACCCATTTTTTCACTTTGTGGGTTATGTTCTATTTAATCTGATAGACCATGATATATAGGAATCAAAGCATGTGAATGAACACCAATATGCTAAAAGAGGTGCTTAAAACAGGTAGGAAGGCTGTGGTGGATTCTGTTACTGGGAAACAACGGCTCTTATAGCAAGAATAAAGGTAACAAGCTCTGGCAAGATATGAGTCTGTTTTCCCCCTGTTTAATTAATTCATATGCATATTATTTATGCAGTGTTGTACTATTTATTTGATTAGTGCAAATTCATCGATGAACTTGTGATTAACAAAGTAGTTTTTTGTGTGTGTATGGTTGTTTACATATGGGCTCCCCGCTCAATCTCCGCTGTCCATGTGGCAGTTGGGCAGGCCAACAACCTTTCTACTCAAGTTTGGTCAGGCCAGACAAGAAGTAACCACTATGTCAGATTGAGTTGATCGAACTTACAAAGCAAGCCTTTATTAGAGTTTAGGAAATGCACCAGACAATGGTTGTGCCAGGCAAGAAGTAACCACTAAGTCAACAACTGTGGTGTTTGAGGGATTCAACATCTTCAGCCCTAGGTGTAGCCCGACGTCTCGTGTAGCTCTATAGCTTTCACCCGACCCTAAGCATTGGGGACGCTCTAGTATTTTTTTGTTTTGGGCAAATCCTTCACTTAGCTAGCCTATTAGCTCCAGTATCTATTTACATGCTTCGCCTAACTAGAGCTAAGCTAATTTGCACCATCACTTTTGAAGAACGTGTAGCGTAGTCCTCCATGGTTGTCACAATGTAGACAGTGCGAAAGGACATAAGGGCAGAAGCATGCATTCCCACTTCTCAAGAAGGATCACATATCCATGACATGTTGGGATCATCTGGCCACATGTCAACATCTCAGCTATAGCTGCCATTCCTAGTGATTGTTTCTATCACCAATAATTTTACGTAGATCATTTGTTGACATGATTTTCTTATCACCAATAATTTTATTTTGTTTAGTGATTGTTTCTTCTTCAACCTCTTTATTGATGCCATCCTAACCTTCTTTTTTCTTCTCCATCATCTATAAAATATGTAAGATTTGAACAAAAACAAAAATGAACAATCGAAGCTAGCATTATCATAAACCAAGTTGTAAGTATATTGCAGCATTTGTTTTGTGATAATTATATTTTTTAATAATTATCTAATATATTAGCTTTATTTGTTTGAGTGATCAGACTTTGCGTAAAAGTCATCTGTGTAGACATTTAAGCAACAAATTCCCGAAACATGTTGATTCATGGTCAATAATAGTTTTATTGTCATTCAGCAATGCTTTTTGAAGTTTTTATTTCTCGTGACATTGAAAGATAGTTGATGTGGTGCTTATAGAGTTTCATTTTGTTTCAACCATGGGCGATTTCGATGTATCTTTCTAATCAGTGTATGTTGTAATTGTAGCACATCAATGCAAAAGTTAATATGCAGGACCTTGAATCTTATAATTTAGAACTGTGATAATATCCATTGAAGGATTGCCAATAAATTTGAAGCATTTGGTCATGATATCATTTATGAAGAATATTGAGACAAATATCATAAAAAATTAACTTAATTATATTTTTTATGTCATAATTACATTTTTTTTTTTGGGTACATTGCACTACTGCCCCTTAGGTTGATTGCAAATAGGTTTTAAAATTTGAAAATCCTCGATTTAGATCCCTCAGGTTGCATTTGTGCTGCAATTAGATCCCTAGCTATTAAAAATAGTGAAAATAACTTTTTTGCCCAAATTTTTTAACCTAAATCTTTTCTCTTTCATCTCTTTAAACCCTAAAAATATAATATTATAAGGGTATTTTAGACCAAAATTATGAATAACATTCAAAATATGGTCAAAATTAATGTTTACCGCCCAAATAGACCATCAAAAAAGGGGGAGAGTAAATCAGGGACCAAATAATAGCACAATAACAAACTCAAAGACCTAAATTGAGTCTTTTCAAATTTTTGGGACCTATTTGCAAGGTTATGTCGACCATAGCAGCCAATTCACCCTTTTTTTGTTGTAATTACGAACGTTAATGAGATTTTTTTTGTTTTGTTTTTTATAATTTTGACTTAAACAATTTATTAAACATTGAAAGAATACTAGTCTAAATTTTTATATAAAAGAAATTATATCCCAGGCACAATTTGAGTTACTCAAGTTCTTGTGGTGACCCTGGCTGAACCGTAATTAACTTTAGGCTGAATTCAATTGAATTGAACCAAATTTAACTCTGAGCTAGATGTAGCTTTGGTTAAGCCCGTAAACTAATTAAGTCAGACTGGATGGGCTTGTATGCAAGTAGCAACAACAACAACAACAACAACCAAGCCTTAATCCCACTAGGTGGGGTCGGCTATATGAATCCTTTGTTTCCATTGCGCTCTATCAGTTACCAAATTCTTATCTAAGTCTAAGTAACTAAAATCACTCCTTATAGTTTCTTGCCATGTCTTTTTTGGTCTCCCTCTTCCTCTTTGTACATGGGTAAAATTCAATAACTCAATTTTCTAACTGGAGCTTCAATCGGCCTACGATTTAGGTGTCTAAACCATCTAAGCCAACTTTCTCTAAGTTTATCCTCAATTGGTGCAACACCAACTTTCTTTCGGATATACTCATTTATCATTCTATCCTTTCGTGTATATCCACACATCCACCTTAATATCCTCATTTCTGCAATATTTATTTTATTTGTATGTTTCCTCTTTGCAGGTCAGCATTCAGCACCATATATCATTGCTGGTCTTACTACAGTTTTATAAAATTTACCCTTGATTCTGGATGCATTTATTTATAGAAAATGTAAAATGGGACCAATGTAGTGAACCTAGAAGAACTGAAACCAGACTACAGATAGCCTCAAAATTTGGGGCCCAGACTGCAGAGATGGCTTATATTACATTGTTAATACTCTTCTAAATCCTACTGCTAGACTAATGATCAGCCTTATGTCTTACTCTTTCTACTAAGCATTATCTTATAGCAATGCACTATCCTATCATTCTTTACAGCAACCACGAGGCCCTGCAGCATTTCATGCTCATTCCAAAGAATCTAAACCTTTGCTTGCAATCCGATTTCGCTACTGAATTTTCTTCTCTGCCAAAACCGACGAACAAATATAGCTTCTCATCTACATTTTCTAGCCAATAGAAAACCTGCAATGTTGAACAATCACAGAAAGGATATGAATAGGAGTAGTGAAACTAAAGTTTTTCTAGAGATTGTATGGCATATCTGAATATATGCTTTTTTCTTGCTGTTTTAACATTGCAGCTTCTATGCTGGACAAACAGATAAGAACATGAGACTGACGGATAGCTGTTTCACCAGTGCTGCTACTCTGATCTAATGAAAATGGTAAGTAAGATTGGGCATGGAATGGCTTAATAGCCTTGTTTCATTATTCTCTGAAGCTTAAAATGTATTGATCCAGTTTTTCTACAGCAATATAAAGATCTTGACAAAGTTTCATAAAGTACCCATCTTCTCTCAATGTATTAGTGTAGCGTAGTGTGCTTTTTCAGGTGGATAGAATGACAAATAGATATCATATTTAGTGAAGGTCAAGCTAGTTGGCATATTACTTGAAATTGATATGTGCAACTATGGTTTGATTTTGAATCAGCTAGAAATAAGATTTATTATTGATTACGACTTGGTTGTGTATAAATTTTTATAGAAATTTAATGGCGATTAGGTTACTAAGTAGTCCAAAGTTAGCATAACACAACTTTGCCATGTTTGAAGGTTTGTGGGTGCTATCTCTCTTTACTAAAGAAGTTGGTAGTTAGTCATATTGGGAACAACGGTTTTTGCTAATTGTAAGCTTATAAGCTGAGAGCATCGAATTCGGGAATGTTGTCCACGATTTGTTGCTTACCTACAACCCCGTTGTTATATGAGAACCATGGTGTTTCCCTAACTTTTCACTAATTAGTGGATTGATTTTAAGGGGGGCATTCAGTTCAATGTTATCTTGATGTTATGTTATATATAGAAAATGATTGTTTGGTTTAATGACATGCATAGATAATCTTATAAAATATTATAGAATTATCACTCAAAAGATCTCATTTATCTTGGCATTTTAAAAAAATATTTCATTTATATGATCTTTGAATATATTAGGAAAAATTTCCAAAATTGTAAATGACAATGTAGTGGATTTTCTAGGTATCTCAAAGGTGCAAAGACATTCATATACCATATAAACTTAATATTATGTGAAGATGTCTTATTTGATAAAGATGAGATTTTAGTTTTTGTAATATGTACGTATGTTTATGAGATTTTATGGTACACTATGGACGACTCATTGTACTGTCATTTACGATATGGACATCTTTTACCTTCTACCGATGTAAAGTTGAGATGTTCAAGTATATTCATAGGCCATATAGACGAAATATTGTTTGGAGGTATAGGTTTTATTGATAGATGATTGTTTTTTGTATTATTGTAAAAGAGTTTGCTAATATTCATGCGATTCCACTTATATTGTTGGATATGCTCAAGCAAGATCTCTCCGTCTTCTCTTTGTTTTTATAATTGCCTCTTCAGTGATACTTCTCTTTATAAATGCCTTTGTAATGGCTCATTAATATTTTGTTACACTTGGATGAAGTTGAATTTGGATTGTTAAGGCCGCCACACATATCGTGATGATGAAGACGTCGATTCTAAGACTGTAAGTCGATCTTAATTTTATTCGAGTTCTGAATTGAAATTTTGTGCAACCTTTAACAGATGTGTGATTTGTTTAGCAGTAGTTTTGAATCTAAATTTGAGGCCAACTTTGGGACTTACTTCAGAGGTCAAACTTGAATATAAATAATTCAAAATTTGTTTTTAAAGCTAGTTTTTATTACCACATATGATTTAATTATATTTAAGAATTCAGTATATTAAACCTAATTTCAAGATTTAAAATTCAAAATTCAAATAAAGTTAGTCTTGTCTAGTTAAATATTATTTTAATATTATATTATATTATTTAAAAAAAATTAATATTTAGATGTTATAGTATTTTGATAATATAATATAATATTAAGGTAATTTTAAATCATATATCTCCTTAAGTATGACAATTATATTACATAAATCTAAATTTATTTATATTTTACTTGTTTAAATTATTATTAAAAAATAACAGGGAAAGAAATATAGGTGAAAAAATTCATGGGTCACCTTGGCATTGTACCCATTTAAATATCTTTGATTCACCAGTAATGTAAGAGTTCTGTTTCAATAATTAATTAATTGATTATAAAATTAATTTTAATTTACTGAATTACTAGTAAATTGAATTTTAATTTATTGAATTATTTAATAAATTAAAAGTTTAAATTATAATTGATTAATTTTATTCATCAATTGTTATCAGGACGCATAGCATTTTTTTAATATAATTAGAGTATATTTTAGTAATATTTGAAGGTATTTTTAAATAAAAGAGTTAAAAATTTATTTTAATATTATAATATAAAATAAATTTTTTTATTAAAATATGAATAGGAAGTGAAATAAAATTATTTTTTAAGATTTAAATTTATATAAAATGTAATTAATTTTAATATTTAAATTAATGTATAATTTAAAATAAGTATAAAATATTAGTCTATTTAAAATTTTAACTTAGATTTTAAATTAGTTAAACTGCTGGGTTAGTTAGAAAAATATTTTTTATTGAAGTTTTTATTAATATCGACGTTAAATTAGAAGAATAATTTAATTAATTTAAAAATTGAAGGAAGACCTACTGCTATTAACTTTTTATTGACTTTAATTTTCTCAAAACCCTCATTTAAAATTGTTTTAAGAAGAATAGTAGAAAATTATAACGACAAATTTTCAATTTCAGAAGAATAGTAGGAGGCTATAACCATTAGACAAATTTTATCGACAATTTTAAAGATTGTTTAAAAACAAATACTATTTATTAAGGGGATTATTTATTTTATTTTCAATTTTAAAATTATAATTGTATTTTCTATGTTTCGTGTCATCAACTTGTATTAAAAACAATATTAATCAATGTTATTCTAACTTGTAAAATGTTTTTAAAAAATCATTTGGACCAAAAACTGAATTTGGAGCTAATTACCAAAATTTGTTGCCGATTTAGGACCAATTCTTGAATCTAACTTATTAGATCAAATCTTGAACTAAATCCAATCAAAATCTAGAACTAAATCCAATTGGAAATTCTTGTCCAATTGAATCTAGAATTTTCAATTGAATCCAAAGTATAACGAAACTCGTCAAAATATGAGAAAAATTAATTGAATCAACAATAAATTTAGCATCCAATATATGGGCGAGCTGATTGAACTATTCATCATAATTTTAGAAAAATTAAAATTAAAATAATTTTGTAATATCGTACTGTTTAATGTTCATTGTTGTAAAATATATTCATTCCATTATGTCATTATCATTATAAAATAATTATATATATATATNTCAAGGTCGGACCGGTTGGTCCGGTCCGATCCGATCTTGTCCATATAAATACCGAGTCCCACAGCCCAGCCCACCCTCGAAAGGCCGTGTTCCTCCCTCCAGGCTCCTACCGACCGCTCTCGCCCTGCCAATCTCCGACTTCTTCAATGGCTTCTAGATATCGCTTGATCTCGAGAACAGCTGTCTCCTTCCTCAAGTCTTCCACTAGCAGATCCAGAGTCTCAACGGCTTCCGCCATATCTCCTCTTCCCTTTCCGAGGCAACAGCTCTTTCTCTCTTCTCTTACCGGCCCGGTTCATCAGCTTTGTTCTTTACTTTTTCTCGTTTTTAATTTATTGGCCGCCTAGGGTTTCTCGAAGGATTAGCTTGCTGCAATCACTTCTGCCGCTCCACAGCGCGGTGTCGTCGGCGCGACTGACGTCGAATCTCGGCGTCAACTCAGGGGCGAGTTCGAGACCGCTGTACCAGGGTACGCTCTGCAGCTCGAACCCCGGGGTCTGATTCCAGTCCCACTTCCTCTTTTTGTTTGGTTTAGTAAGGCTCTACCTTCTTCTTTCAGTCCTGGTTCTTGTGTTGGTGATTGTTTTGTCAAATCTCCTGCGAATAAAAGGTTCATTCGAGAAATAATTGGTTATTTTGTTGAATACTGCTAGCTATCGCTGTTTCATGGGATTATCCTTGAATATGGGTTGTTTTCGTGTTACAATTGTAAATTATAACTTAAGAACTGTGCAGCTACCAAAAGTTTTTAATAAGTTTAGTCTCTGCATTTGTTTAGCTTCTTGTACAGATAGAGAGATTATACAAAACCCAATGTTGACATCTGTTGGTGCAAAAAATAGGCCAAAATAGAATGAAACAAGACAGTTTTTACATGAAAACTCGAGTATCCGGGGAAAAACCACAACGCTGTCTAGACGGTTTAAATTCACTAATCGAATTTGACTTTTTACAAAGCTTGAGAGAGAGAGCTTCTCCATGGATGACCCCGGTTCATCTTCTGTCCCTATTTATAGCTTGGAGAGGAGGAGACATAATAAGTACAGTCTATCACGCCTGTTACATCAGAGATATAGCACCTATTCTTGCAAAGGACTATTAGATAGTGGCCTTTCATGTATGTCCTCTTAGATGCTGATTTGACATAATGGTACGGAGGTCTGATAATATCTCTTTAAAGAGCTATTATAGCTGTTCGACTAGAGATATTAGAGACGAGATTACTTCTTGTAAAGTTATCAGCTTGTCATAGTTGAACTACTCCGTAGAAGCTGTTAGAGAAGAGCTGTTAGAAGAGAGCTATTTGATTAAAGGTATTAGAGAAGGTTCCAACAACATCCTTCGTATTTTCTCCTTTGTAGTTTAACTTCTTAGTTTCCATTAATTATCTTGTTATAATTTACTTCACAATTTCCACAGTGATATCTAAGCTATCATATTTTTATTCCAATTTATGATACTTCAGTTCTATTGTTTTTCTCGTTTTACTTATTTAAACATCATACATTAATTTATTTTTGTACTTTTGTCCTGCATATATGTAGCAATTGAATGAAATCACCTTTTCTCTGAAATTCTGCTATAGCCTAAATTGTATTACAGGCAGAACAGAAATATGTCAAAAGATACAATGTAAATTATCACCGAGGATGATGCAAAATTCATTTGGGTCGTTTTATCCCAAAAAAAAAATCATTTGGGTCCAACATACCCTCGCTTCAAGTAACACCTCAAAAAAAGCAAAGATAAAAAAATCGGCTACTTTATCTATACACATATGTGATCCTATAAGATGTTTTGAAGAAATAAAATCACCTTTTCTGCTAATATGAGCCCTGCCCATCCCAGCTGTAGAAATGGAGCAATATCATTACAACTAGGCCTGTCAACGGATCGGATTCGGGTCGGGTTGACTCCGACCCGGATCCAAATCCATATATGTCGGATCAGGTTATACATCGGATCGGGTCATGGTCGATTCATATCCTCTTGGGTCGGAAATTGAATTGGTTCGGAACTCGGGTTTTCGGATTTAATCCATTTACAATAAAAACAGTTATTTTTAAGTAATTTTCATAATCAAATTTAAAATAATGTTAAATTTATTGAAAATAAAATAAGAAGAGAATATTATATTTTTATGAATTAATTAAATATTTTAATATAAAAATCAGTATTTGTAATATATATACATATATATTATGAAATATAAACTGAGCACTATAAACTATAATCTACTAATATAATATGTAAGAACCTTTTATTAATTAATTATAGTGACTCTTTACTTAAGCCTTCCAACAAAAAGATTATTAGCCACAATATATTCCTGTATGAACTACAAATTAGATTACATAAACGGATCGGATTTTAAACGGGTCGGGTCAATGGTGATCCATATCCGATTCATTTATTTGTAAATGGATCGGGTCAGTAAACGGGGCGGATTGACGGATTAAAAAAAATTTATTTGGGGGTTTAATCGGAACTCGGATCGGATCGGGTCATGATCCGATCCATTGACAGGCCTAATTACAACACTTGATCAACAGTTTTCTGTTGAAGAAGAAAATAGTATAAATGGGAAAGCCTGAAGAGAGGAAGGAATCAAGGCATGTTTGGAGTTGTTTTTACCTTTGTATTGTTTCAGTAAGTTAAATTTACATACATCTGTATTCATAACTTGAAATCACCTGCTAATCTAATTTCCTAGTAATAGCATCCGAATAAAAGTTGGCCCAACTCTTTCAACCATGACCATGTTCCTAAAATTATATTGCATAGATTTTGGAACTCAAATTGTGCTAATAATACTATGTTAGAAAGTCTAGTGACCTGTTGTAATTTTTCTCTTCCTTTTTTTTTGATAATTACCTTCCTGTTTTTAAATTAAGGTAAGCTTCAAACTTCAAGCATAAGCTTTGAGAATAACTTCTAGTTCATACCTCATAACTTAAGCGTTTTGGAGAACATTGCTTCAATGTACATACAAGTTTAAGTAGGCTGTGATGGAATTTTTTTTTTAACTGACAGCAATACTCACAAGTTTACAAGTTTCACTTATTCTTTCTCCATTGCGTTTTGATCCACTTACTGAATCTGAAGATAACTTTTCTAGCCATTGCAAACTGATGCTACGATGTGCTAGAATTTTTTTTTGTAGTTTGTATATTGTAAAAGTTAAATCTCAAAAGCCTGCCATACATATTATTTTAATTATTTTGTGGAACTGTAGATTAGCAGTAATTCTTGTGCTTCAGACTGGCTTATCCCCATTTTATCACCAATGCCGGAATTTTTGACCTCTGGTTTGAGTCGTTATACTGCTGTATTAGTTTTTTCAAGTTTCTTAACTGATAACAGCGTTCTCCCATTGGGCTTAAGTATTTTCTTTTGATCATCTTTCATGTTATATTTACCAATGGATGCTAATGAACGTTATGTTGCTTTATTTCAGAGCTAGGGGATTCTGTTCCTCCATAAAATGCTCGGAATTAGTGGAGCAAGCAAACTCCAGCACTCAAATGCGTACCAGGTTCTTGATAGATACTACTTCCTTAATGAACTCGATCTGTAAGGCCCATTTCATTCTTGGTTCTCTTTCAACATTTGTTCTCAGAGTATTTCCTGATGTAGTTGTTGCGATCTATATGATCATGTGATTGTGCTGTTCTGGAAATGATTTGCTCAAGAACTCTACTAGTATTTTTATTCTGCATTAATTATATGATGAAAATGATTCGCGTGTTCATGCGGTGTTTCTCCTAGCTTAGTGGGAACAGAGTTTGCTTGGGTACAGAAAAATCAAAATAAAAAATTAACCAAAAAAATAAAGTCCATTAACACGATAACATATCACATGTTATACTTGAATTTGATTTGTAATGAAAGGAGAAAAAAAAAAAATAAAGGCATAAAGGAAAATGTAAGGATGCATCAAGTAATGACTTATTTGAAATCTTTTGAAGAGAGGAGAGCCTTTGTTTAACAGCATAGTGTTAAAAGTTGCTGCATCTAAATGGTGCTGGGAGGAGATTTAAACAGTTTTGGGTTTTAAAGCAGCTTAGAACCTCTTTAAGTTGCATGAAATGTGAACCACATTCAAAAGTTTAAATTGTATCAAACATTAAGCATCTTAAAATATAAAGAATAAGCAGAAACAACTTAATATATTTGATTTGTTTAGATTAAACTAAAGTCAATCATAACTATGATGCTGAATGACTCCATAATTTTTTTTCTGAGCTTTTACATACAGGACATGAAATTTACACGAAATTACGCATTTCACTATCAATTCATAAATATTACTATTATTACACCATATTCATTTAAATTTTGTGCATTTTACATATTTCACACCATATTTTTTTATGGTGAATTTCACATTTTTAAATTGGCCTTAATTTTAACTATATTATTAATATATTAATTAAATAATATAAATAAATTAATTTATATAAATAATAATTTAAATATTTATGAATTTATATATTTTTATTTATTTATCCTATTTAAAATTTACAATTAGGGTGTCGAATTTAAATTCACATGACTATAATTTTTAATTGAAGTAAGAAAATTGATGTGTTTACAGTAAAAAAATAAAAATATATATTAAAATTTAAATATTAATAAATTTATGCATTTTAATTTACATATAATATTATAAAGTATGTGAAATATGTGAAATATGTGAAATGCGTAAAATTTAAATGAATATGGTGTGATAGTGGTAATATTTAAGAATTGATGGTGAAATGCGTAATTTCGTATAAATTTTGTCCTATATGTAAAAATCTCTTTTTTTTTTTAATAAACACATCAAATTCAAGTTAATTATAAATAAATCAAAATTTATGGATTCCAAAGATGGTTAACAGAGCTGTGTTCTGTTTTAACATTATTGCTCTTAGTATGTGTCATAAACTAAACAGTTTAGGTTAAGGTTGTTTAAATGAAATTGCTGAAAATATTATCATCATATATGAACAATTCCTTTTACATAGGTAATTTTTTTTATTTTGAAAAATTATCATCACAGTAAAACTTCTATAAATTCTGTAAGCATGTTAGAAGTCGAATTACTTTAAAATCTCCAAGAGATTTGCTTCTTATTTAAACTAGTTCTCAGATTAATTCCAACTCTGTATCAGAATTACATATTAATGTTAATCCTTACTGCACTTACTATTTCAATTGGTTATAAATCTTCTATTCGGTTCATTTTAAAACTTTTAAATTTTTATTTAAGTTATTTGGTAAATGGACTTAATTAGATGATTCAATGATTATCAAGATCTAATTAAAAGAATTAAATTATATGAGTTAGTTTACCAAATATTTCAAAATTACAAAGCTCACAATTTACTATTTTTTAATTAAAAACGATTAATTATTAGTGTTATAGAAAAAGTACATTTATTGAAGTTTTTTTTTGTTATATCTATAAAACTATTATATATGTAGTGTTTATTAATTTATAATAATGAGGAAATTTCATGCAAGAATAATTATTGTCATCAAATTGTAATTGAAGCATCTAATCTAATGTTCAAATAATTGATCGCCTTTTTTTAAAATAAAATTCTAAAACAACAAAAAATTTAAAATTTACACCAAATCTAAAACCTTTGATATTCAAACATGCTCTTCCCTCGTTGTGCAAATGGAGCACCACAAAATAATTTGTCATCATATTTAAACACCACACCACCAACCTCAAAAATATGCTTTTCATCTAATTTGCAAAATTTTGTCATTCACATCTTTTAAACGTGAAAGCCCTATCAAACAGACAAAAAAAAAAATTGAAAATAATTCAATCGATCCAATTCATAAGATTTTTCATTTACATAAACCGAGCTATACAATTTAAAAATTTGTTTTTTTATAGCTTTTTTACAATTTAGAAGTGGGTTGAGCTCTTGCTTTCTCTGCAACAGCCCCAGGATTGAACCCTAATTTGTTTGGTTGGATCAAAAAAAAAAAAAAAGGAAAAAAATCAAATCCTTTCAAAACACAAGCTAAATTTGGTGTTCTTTCCAAATAAGAATAGTAAAATCTTAATCACAAACTAGTTGGGATGCACTACTATTTTAGTCTACCCTTATAGAATAATTATTTTCATATTTACTTTCATAAAATAACTACTCTACACAGTTTATGAAAGTCATTTCTTCTACTAATCTAAGGTATAGTTATTTCTTAGTTATTTTTGTGAGTTGAAAATATTATTTCAAAATTACCCTTATTTATACGAAAAAATTTCAAAAAAATCACTCTTATTTGGTTCGAGATTTTTTTTCTAGATATGAAAAATAAATTATTTTATTTTTTAAATTTAATGAGAGAAATTTATTTTATTATTAAAAAGTGTGTAAAATGTAAAATACTTTCAATTCTAATCGTATTTGTATTAGATGTGAAATAAAGTTGATTTTTATAGTTAAAATTTACGTTGGGCAAAAAACTCCTCTCGAACCAAACGAGACCTTATTCACCCACACTTGTTAGTGCACACAAGCACATATATATATTTATATAATTTTTCTTAAATTATATTAATGAGAATTTTAGTAATATTTTCTATTAATTTTTTACTCTACAAAGAAATTATTATTTCATCCCCTTGGAATAACAATTGTCAATTTCATTTTCATAAAATGATAATGTAATTTCAATTTTATTTCACTTCATTTAACATACTGTTAAAATCTTTTCAATCTCAATCACCTATATAAATCATTAATGTTGAATTAAAGTCTTTACTAAGAGGTTATTCAGAAAAAAGGGCCCCTACTTACAGACCTTATAATAATCTTATAATCTTCGGTCCACCTTGAATTGAAATTATCTACCACATTTGTTGCAAAAAGATTCACAAGTTGAGGTAAAGATAACTCTCTCTCCAGTTAACAGGTTAGAGGATTTGCTTTCTCTATTTTCATTCTCTATGCTAAAAGCTGGTTAATAGGAAGATGTTCATTGTAACGAGATTGAAAAGTAGTTTTTTAACAGAAAAAGCATGTTGGTCAAAGCTTAAAAGGACTTATTGCAAGTTGGTTCTTTTTTTTTTCCCTTGATCCATCACTTTCGGTCAATTCAATAACAAATTTCGTCGAATGTGAGAACCTAATAATCACTCCAACAATTTAAATAAAGCTCTAACCTTATTAGGATTTTCTTTGGAGTTTTTAATGTACTAAAAACCTGTCATAGAAGCATTTTGGTCAAAAAACTAACTGGCTATTTTAATCAAAAAGTTAGTATTGTAGGGATCGCATGCTGTGAACAAAAAAAAAAAAATCACTGCCATCAAATAAATCAAAAACAGTAATTTTATAAGAAAATAAAAAGAACAGAGGGATAAGTCTCAGTGGATTACCTCAAAATGTGAGAGCCAAAAAGTGCCTTTTTATCATTCTTTTCCTGGTACAACATATTATGCAAGTTAATAGACTCTTACCCAATTATACAAATTTTCTGCAATCTTGAATAAAATTAAGAGGCCAAACAATTATGAGCAAACTTATTCTGTGTGTAAAAGAAGCTACATAAATGCAGACATGCTACTCTAGCAGCCCAACTTTTACTAAATTGTATTTGAAACAGAACAGTTTTTATATAGAATGTTCTATTCTCTTTGCATAATGTTAATAACATTAGATTCATGAACAAATTGTTTCACTGGTTAAGTCTGTTTAAATTTTAAGTACTTATTTGTCTTGATCTAGAAACTGAAAAATAATAATAAATCATCATACTTTTAAAACTCTATTTGAAATGGCAACTACATGACAGTTCAACAATAAATCCAATCAGATCAGACCAGCGACTAACCAAATCAAACTGCAGCGAGCAGCACTCTGAGCTGAGTCAGTAAAGTGGGCCTCTCCAGCATGCCTGCGTCAAACCTTTTTCCAGCATTGAGGGGGGAGAAAAACTGAGACATTCGGTACAACATTAAAAGTATGGGCAAAATAAAATTTAATACTACAAATTTCATTCATAATCAAGATTAAATATATTTATATATCACTAAACAATGCACAAACTACATAAATAAACGTTGGCAACAAGTGAAATTATTCACAAACCAATTTCAGCTCATTCCTCAAGACTCTAAGCACCAGCTGAAAAGAAAGCATAATCGCCATATTATAGCATAAACAATACCGACTGTTATCTCAAACCTGAATTGAGGGAACACTGTTAAATGGTGAAGAACAAACATACGATCTTTTCAGGAACTATAACCTGTGACTTTTTTATGATTCTCACAATCAGTCCTCCAGTGAAAAGACAAAAAGCCATGGATCTGAGCAGGTTAGAGCTTCTTTGGGAGGTTATATGTCTTCTTAAGAAACTTGGAAGCTGTTTCATCGTTCCGATAACAAAGAATCCGAAGAATTGTATTTGCTTCAGTTGGGCTCCAATGCCCTGTTGTCGGTGGTAACGGAAACCTGGATTTTGTAGCAGCACCTTGGGTTTCAAGTATTATGCGTCTGAATCTATCTATGAGGCTTTCAGAATCGGCTCGGAAAAGGGGAAGAACACTCTTCACTTGAGTTGCAGCCTTCTCTACCAGTTCTACTGGTAAACCATCTCCATCAGCTAGGTAAAGACCTTTGAGAGCTTTGAAATCATCCTCAAGTATCTGTGAATCTTGGCGCATGAAAGCACGAGATGGTCCACCAGCAAGAAGCACTAGGAGAAATCCATCGAAAGAAGCCTTCGTCAGGGCAGTTATTACACGATTCCGCACCCTGTCATGCACAGTAGTCGATATTGTTTCCAGGATTGGGTCGAGCTCTTTCAGCAGAGGATCTATCCTTGAGGAAGCAGAATCACCTATGTACAAGAAATCCCATAAAACATGGCTCAGATCATGGAAAATTATTTTGTAAGCAGTCGTCTCACAAAGGTGCTGAATTCCTTCTTGGCAAGCGGCAAGAGTGAGATCGAATTTGTTGCCAAAACAATTTGTGATGTCCGCTTGAGCACATTCTACATTTCGTAGGCAAGTTTTCAATTTCTTCTCGAGATCATCAACTTCTATTCTGAAGTGATGTAGGGTGTTCATGCGCACACAAAGCTGCAGTAAGCCAAAGGAACCTTCTCCATTCATCGTTCCGACCTGTGATTTTCTCCGCTGCAGGTTCTGCACTTTATCCTTTTTCTTAAATAGTTTTGAGCCAATTTCAACTCGCGTTAAAGCAGGAAGGGCAGGAATGAAAGTGTTCCGAGTTCCTGAAATAGAAGTAAATAATGATAATAAGTTGCTGCACATAGTTTATAGAAGCTCAGTATGTTCAGGACTTAAAATATATACCACATCCTGCCCGGGCCTTAACCGCATAGTGTTGTAAGATTTTATCGATTCCAATTGTCAAATCTGGAAGCAAAGCAGGATGGACTGGTATAGGCAGCTGGAAAAACGCATCAATAGTATCGCCAACAAGTTGAAGAGCTTCGACTGCGGAAGGAGCTAAACTGTCCTTGTTTGCCCTCGGGTCCCAAGTCTAAAGAAAAGATGATAATTGGATTACCCAAAAATACTGTAAAGAAAAAAATGGTCATATACATAATAACCTTTGTGTGCATGTGATCACTTTGGAAAAATAAACAAACATTTTAACAGTTCCCGTACTCCAAGATGTCTAGCTAAGCTAAATACACTGCTGCTAGCCCCTAGTACCAATTTTAATGAGTTTTTTGAAGTCTCTAAAAATAATTGGGAAAGTAACAAAATGAATGCTTTTCAAATCATTAATAATTAAGGTTTTTTTCTTTAAATGCATGTTTAAACTTAACCTCTTTGAAGTTTTTACCAATTTTCGTTAAAAAGGCAAAAGTATCTCGGCCTTTCAAAATTCATAGAAACCCAAAAATATCAGGGGAAAACAGGACTTGAGTTCTTGTGATAAAATTATTTGCATTAACCATATGTTTGTTTAGGCATACACAGTTTATTTAGACCACTTGTAATGACGTTATTTACACGTTATGCTGAATTCATTTGTATCTATAGCAATTATGTCCTCACACTATCTGCTTCGCCAGTGGTTGCCACGATAATCACTCTGCGAGCGACGATTCTCGCAAGTGATTAGTGTAATAACTCGCAAGCTCAGCATTGCTGAAGGCATTTACTCGTGGTGGTTTTTTGTCACTTCGGTCTACCGCTTAGCTCTCCCAAGTAAAATCTAAGACAACGATGCAGATCCCGCAAAACAATTGTGACCAGAATACTCTGGGAGGCTCCGTGCCATGCGGGATCTGCACTGTCAAACGAAAACCCTAGAACAGATCTCCGTCCCTATAGTGGTAATTGGCACACTTTTAACTATATTATTTCAAGAGTGATATTCCTACAATAAATATCAATTATTTTGCAACCACATTCTTGAGATGATTCAGTTTCTCTCCAGTTAACTGAAATACTTTGGATGTGGTTAAAACCCTAGATCCATTACTGACTACTCCAGATGAATGGGATTCTCACATGTATTTTTTGTTTTGTTACAATTTCTTGTGTAATGATTTCATTTTTTCTAGATTCTTTATGCTTTAAATATGCAACAAACCATAATTCTTTTGGCATGTAGTGGGTGAATCAGTTTGGATTGTATCTACGATTTTTTCGTCTAGTCCACATATGAATCCACCATGGTAACATATGGTTGAGTTTGTTCTACTGATTTTCTATTTATTCTTTTCATTGATTTCTTGTATTAATAATTTGTAAGGTTTTCTGTGATACATGAAATCTCTGCAACCAAAATGTACAAATCCATTTTTGTTGGCGATAACCTTCCCTTGCATTAACTCTACTTTCGATTGTGGTACACCTTCAGTGAAAATGAAATTAATCAATGCATAGTTAGTGGGGACACGACGTCATCGGACCGTCAATTTATTCCAAACAGGGTCTATACTCGATGTTCGAGATCTCACCACGTGGCGTCTATTTGAATGGAGGATTAGCATCAGCGAATTTGACAACAGGCGTGATTGGTGGCTAATAAGTTGGATTGAAAATCTCTATTTAAATCAATTTATTGATTTGAATAAGAATCTTTTAAATATTGAGTTAATTTCTTTTCTTTTCTTTCCTTTTTAGATGTTCGCATTTGAAATATTATAATTCCCTTTATTTTCGCATTTATTTCTGCAATTTAAATTTCGACTGTAATAGGTCTATATAAAATAATAGACTAGCGTTATTTGTTCTTAATCTTAAAATAAAAATTATTTTAAATTGAAATCTGTGTTATATCCTGGTAAAGGAAAGTGTTGAGGCTTTGAGTGAAAATCCCTAAATACCTTAAGATATTAAAGTATTACTCCAATTTTTCTTTTAATTTTGCTTACTGATTTGAGCAACATTAATCTAGACCCTCATTATAATTTTTCACTAAAAATCATAATCCCTCGACTCCCTCATGCTCTCGCTCTGCCGCTCGAACTGCCCTCCAACCTCTTACCCGATATCAGTCAGCTGCTTCTCACACGCCGCCACCATCGCTGGCGAACCACTTGCCGGCTGCCACCAGTCACCTACCGTCCATACCTAGATCTTCCTCGTTTCTCCTGCGATTATGCTCTGCCTAGCACCTGGCGCCGTTCGATGCAACCACCTCTGCTTGCGTTGCTCCCGCGGTGAGTCTGCCGCCTTACAACGACAGCCACATTGTCTGCCTTTGTTTACATCTAAGAGATAGCAACGCGCTTCTATCTCGCTGCTGCCGCGCCTAGGCCGCTGTGGCTCAGGGCTCTTGCCATGCGTTAGCATTCTCTGCCAACTAACTAATGCCCAGTCCTCATCTCCAATGTCTACAACGACGTTCGCTGCCCAGAGAGCCCGTCGACTCTCGACGATCGTTGTCGTCGATCCCCTGCCCACTGCCTCTCCCATTATCTGTTGCCAGCCCCTCCACTATCTCCTACGTCTGATAACCACACCAGCATCCATCACTTATGTTTGTTCACTAGATTGGTTGTTGTGACTCGTCCCCATGGTAACAGATTCTCAATTAGAAGTAACTCTAAAGACCTGCTGAATATCTCAAATATTCTACAAAATCTTGTGATTTTTGTTGCAAGGACTACTTGATTTGCTCACTTATGCAATCTGAACATTACTGTGCAAATTAAATTGATATTGAGTAATATTTCAATGTGAGAACACCCTTACTACGTACCCTGGCTCTAATCTGTTGAGATAACATTGCCTCAAAATTGTTGCTAAACTATCTAAATATTATTTGGACTTATATCTTGGATATTTAAAACTGATTTGTCTGCGAAATTAAAGTCATCTTGATTATCACATATTTATCACTAGTATTCATTCTCGTAGAATTTTATATTATCTGATAATTTTATTTACCGGTCTCTATTTTAGGATTGCATTTCACATATTGTCCTGCATCAACAACTCTTTATTTCTAACGTTCTCAGCTTTTGTCCAACCTTTGACTTCTCTAAAAATGAATTACCTCATCCAGAAATTGTTTGAATGTAAGTCTTCCAATACACAGTCATCCAAAAGCCAAACCTATGTAAGGCTTGCAATAAACATCTTCGTCAGGTCCGTATTGCAAAATACAAGGGTATTTACTATGTTCATAACACTTTCATTAAGGCTACGGTGGTTTTCAACCGCACCCCAACAACTTTCACCTTTATGTTTAGCAAGGAAACCAAACATGAGCCAACATAAAAAGGGAAACGAGGTGGCCAAAGTGGACGGGAGAGAAAATAACAGTACGGTAAAGACTCCTAAGGGCTAAAGTGATATAGAGGACTACTAAACAAACTTGTTGTTGGCAATTTTTAAAAAAATGATGAAGTTGAGAGTTTACAGTCTATATTTACCACTGTTCAAAATAACATTATTGTCGAAGTTAAGAGGCTTCAAATAAATTATAACAAAAATCAGGTAGCTGAACAATAGCACAATCAGAAGACTAAGTGGAAAAAATATCATGATCTAAAAGGAAAAAATAATCTGATGTGGAATGATAGATTCAACATGCCAAATAAAGAGGACTAAACAGACTAGATGTTGGCAACTAAAAAAAATGATGAAGTTTAGGGTTCACAGCCTATATTTACCATTGTTCAAAATAACATTATTGTCGAAGTTAAGAGGCTTAAATTAAATTACAACAAAAATCAAGTAGCTGAACAATGGCACAATCAGAAGACTAAGTGAAAAAAATATCATGATCTAAAAGGAAAAAGTAATCTGATGTGGAACGATAGATTCAACATGCCACATATAGATGGTGATATTTGGGATGAGATTATTAAGGTATGAATGATATAATCTAAATGCATATATAATATATTGCTCTAAAGATTGTCTACCTCATTAGAAAAAGACATATATATATTTGAATTGTACATATTTATTTATGAATACATTAACCATTTTTGTATATACAAATGTATTTATCCATACATATATGCGTGCATAATTATATATGAATATATGTGTGTATATTTGTGTGTGTGTGTGCGCCTCTATATATATATATATGCATGTATTAACTTATATATTTACATGGGTATATACACACACAAAGTATTATATAGGCAAAGGATAAATATGTGCAAGAATAATATAAAAATTAGTATACAAGTAAATAATAATTGTAGAAAATGACATAAAAATAATATAAAAATTTTGGGTGGTGTGTGGGTAAATACCACCTATAAATGTGGTATAGAAGTAAATCTCCCTTTTTCTAATATTTGTTTTTCACATCTTAAAAATAATTTTATTTCACGTCCTATACAAATTCTAACATTACAAATCAATGTTATTTCGCATCTTCACATATTTCAATAATAAATTAATTTTATTTCATATCCAATACAAATATCATTATTAAAATAATTTCATTTACATCATAACATTAACTTCGTTTCTCTCTCAAGCCCAAAAAACAACTCAAACTAATCCCAAAATATACACCTATCAAACAGAGGCTCTTCCACTGAAAGGAATGCCAAATTACACATAATACTAGATCCAAGATTATATGGACAACCATAAAACAGGAATGTAGATATATTACATATTAAAAGGATTCTACACAAAAATATATCTACAAAACAAAAGCATAACTATACAAAAATATAGAAATAGTTTTTATGAATAAGCCCATAATAAAATCTAATATAATATGTGTTAATAAGCATCTATAACAAATATTTGTAATTCACATCCACATGAATTTAAGGATAAATTGTACTCTAGTCCCAGAGATTGAAAAGAAAAAGCGAACTGGTCCCAACTTTTAAAATTTTATAATAGAGGTCTCTCACATAGTGTTTGACATTGAATTTTAGTCTCAATCATTACAACCTCATTAAAATCTTAATAAAGGACTTTTTACCCTTGGACTTATATGCAATGGGTGTCCAATCTTAGGAATCAGTATACAATTTATCACAAAATACTATATTTAAACATTTTACCATTAAAAATTACAATTTCTAGAAATTTCAAATGAATAAATTTTTAATAAAGTTCGAAATAAAAATATTTAAAATACAGATATAGATCCACCTTCACCCACTCACATTCTTCCTTTCAAAAATTTAAAATAAATTTTAAAATATTGTCAATTTTAAAATAAAATTTAAAATTCTTTTCTCCTTTCTAAAGATTTAATATAAAAAAATTTAAAAGGAATTAAAATTTGATCTTTTATTTAGATTATCTCTCATCTCTAAAACTTTAAAATTAAAAGTTTATAAACTTTAAAATGAAAATGAAAGTATTATAAATTAAAAAAATAAAATATTTATAAATTTTAAAATTTAAAATATATACTGCTTTATATATATATAGAAGTTCTAAAAATTTTAAATTTAAGCTCTTAAATTTCTAAGATTTTAAAATTAGAAATTTAAACTCTTAAATCAAATATCTCTCTGTCCCCACTGAAAACTACTGCTTCCCCATTCCTTTTCTATGGCAGGCTCTGGTGAGGATGGGCAAAAGGCAGAAACAAGAGAGAGAGAGAGGGGTTGTAAATTATAAGAAAGGGAGAGATCGACAATGAAGAGGTCAAAAAGGAGGTATCGGCCCTTTTTGACAACGAAATTGCTGAGGAAGGAAATGAGAAGGTCAAGGCGTGGGTGTGGAGGTGGCAGGAGACAAAGATGCCAATGATGATGAAGGAAGATGGGGAGGAGGGAGGTAGGAGGATGTTGTACTCTACTGATATAAATACAATACGTAAGGCTTCATAAAGTATGAGTGCTTCATAGATGACGGAAAAAACGACTACTGGACTATCACTGAACATTTGTTTATTCATGTAATAATCTGCTATTGTAACCATTTTAAGGATTGTGAAGGATCCTATTAAAATTAAATTCACCAAGCAATTCATGTGTATGCTAATAAAAATGTAGAACTTTAGCAATAAATCTATGAAATGCTAATGAAACAATATAAGAGATATTCAGCATAAAGATCATAATCATACCTCCTGCTGCAACTTCATATCAACCGAATCTCTTAATTTGTCAACTCTCACTTTTATCCATGCTTTTGTAAGGTTAGCAATAGCAGACTCAGCTTCATAAGGAGGCATCTCACGTATAAGTCCTTTACCACCATCTTCACTATCAACGGAGTCTTCAACAGCAATCTGCACAAGGTCTTTTTCTAACTTGTCTGCTGTTTTGAATACTTGGACAGAATCAACAGTCAGATCCGTGACACTTGATATAAATTGTTTCAGCTCATTTCCATAGCAAGAATGAAGTGTGGCAACTGCAACACCAGAAGCTAGCGGATGCCATCTCTTTAAAATTGGACTAAAAATTTCTTTCTCCTTGTTTGCAAGATCACCTATGTCCTTAGCAAGAATTGCAAGAACAGGCAGAGGAGCATTCTGGTTTTTTGAGGAACGCCTATTTGAGTCTGCCTTCTCCATCATCTTAGATTTTCAGAGAGAAAATCAGGCTATCAGTGTAAAAATAATATTGCTATGACTAGCAACAGAGCATGGAAAAATTCACCAATAAAAAAAAATGAATTCACATGACAGCAGAGACGGATGTGCAGATAGCTTGCACAAAGGATATAAGTAAGTCACCCACCCTTACCCCCTTCCCTCTCCCCAAATAAAGCTCAAGTGCTCAACCCAAATTATCTATGGGAGTTGGGATGAAGGATTTCCCAGAGAGAAAGAGATGGAGAGGGGGAGAGAGAGAAAGAAAGAGAGTCTGAAGCAATGCATTGACTGTTTACCCGGGAAAGAAAAGTGGATGGTTGCTAATGCTAGAACTCTCGTCTAAATCTACGGGAAAAAAGCAGCTTAAGATAAACATTGTATGTGGCCCTATGGTAAACTAGTAACTACACTACTATTTCATCTGGATATCTTTATTCTGCATTTAGGCCCTGTTTGGAGCGAGGACCAAATCAAGACCAAAATGATACTAATTTTAAAAACAACAATAATAATAATAAATAAATTTTTTTAATCATTCTACACAAATTTTAATATAAAAAAAAATTATTTTACTTTACATACTCAATAATTTTTAATAAAAAAATAACTTTATTTTACATCCTAGACCAAAATACTCGATTCGAATATTTTGGTCTAGGATGTGAAATAAAGTATATATTTTTATTAAAAATTATTGAGTATGTGAAGTAAAATAATATTTTTTTATATCAGAATTTGTGTAGAATGATTAAAAAAATATATTTATTATTATTATTATTATTTTTTAAATTAATATCATTTTGGCCCTAATTTGGTCCTCGCGCCAAACAGGGCCTTAGGTTGCATAGGAAGAAATCTATGGGAAAAATTTTAAATCAAAGTAAAGATAGATTCACCGATCTTAGAATACGGTCTAACATAGAGCCATGCATCCTCCTACAAAACATGGAAATAACTCCTAACTAGTATAAAAGTTTTTTTTTTCATCTTGAAGACAGAAAAGGACATACCTGAGCAAAAGCAGTTCTAAGTGATGAACGTATATAGGTATCAATTCTACTACGAGCTACATCAACTTCATCTCTTCTCTTCCGACGATATTCATGAGAAATATCTTCCACAAGTATCGTTGCAGCTGATACCCCTAAAGAAACGATATACTGCATGTATTCAATGTTACCAGCATTGAAAGTGTCATGGTAAGCAAGAAGCCTCTTCTCAGTCCATCCCATTATTGAAGTCAAAGTTGAACTTAAAATCCTTGAGTAAACTGCATCCTTTGTTGATTTAGCGTCCTTGGCAACCTCCAATAGTTGGTTATCAGCTGCGACCAGTAGATCAATGTCTGTTTGACCAGTTGTCACAAAGAGATGGAACAAAGTCCACAAAAAAGAGAGGTTATGAAGCATCTGATTTATTCCAAGAACAACCCAGGTCTTCTTAATCAACTCCATAACTTCATCTATTTCTTCTATTATACATCCTTCTTCGTAATCGAAACAGGCTGCTAATAGCATTTGGTAAAGGTGGAGATTCAGAGGAAAACCATCTGCCCAGTGGCACATATCGGACGAAAAACCATCTACTGATCTGGAAGCAACAGACATAACAGCACTGCGAAGAACCTGCATTGATTCTGAATTTTTTCCAGTCTCTAATGGTCTCTCTGAAGCTCCGCGTATGATCTGCCTGAGCCTTTGGAAAGCATTATCTGACTTGTCTAATGGCTTAAGAGGATGAATGAGTAATCCAACTTCAAGAACCTTCAAATTTCTACTCCTCCAAGCTTCATACTCTTGTTGATCGGGAAAATCCGAAGCTTTAAACTGCTGCAATAATTCTAGAGGTAAAACAATAGACTCTATACGCCTCCCAAGCTATAATGAAGACAATGAAGCAAAGTCAGGAAGCAGAACATGGAAAGCTTGAAATAAATTTGAAAGAAGACAGCAAAACAGCATCATAAAGGTTATGATTCCAGATAACTACTTGCATCTCTTAATAAATAGAAAATAAGGTGTATGGCGGCATATGTCATGAACAGCTTGGTATCAACCAAAGGAAAGAAAAAAAAGTAAAAAATATAAACACATTTCAAGAAATAGCAATGAAACAAATCATATTGCTGATTCAAGATTTGGCCTTAATAGAAGTTGAATAAGATGAGACAGAATATACAGTTCCTACAGTAAACTCGCAATACATCTCCCAAGTAACCAAAAAGATACTTCTGTTTGCCTATGCCATGGACAGCATGGTATCAAGTAAGCTAACAATACAATTAATAATTTATACATCTGAAACAGATCAAAAGAACCGGAATAAAAGTTATATTAATGATTCAAGACTTTGTTTCTCAATAAAGTGCAGAGGATGAGACAGAATATACAATTCCAACTACATAACTTATGACAAAATCAATTTTACAAAACATAGAGGCAGCAACAAAGTAACATCCAGGCGGTGAAGCTTAGAAACTGTAGCCAGATAGGTTTTCAAATCTGTTCTATATACTCATTACCATAGTAAACATACAAGGACAAAAATTTTATTGCCATCATTATCAATATCAATTAAACCAAACAAAGGATGTAAGAAAATTGATTTACTTATGAGACATAATTTACATGCTTCAGTTTTAAGTCAGTTGGGTGCTGACACTTAACATGATATTGGACCAAAAGATCTTGAGTTCGACCCCTGGCATCAACCTCATGTTACGCTAAGCAAATGAGCTTGTACATGAGGAGCCGAATCAAATTATAAATTTATATCTGGCCAAAGCCCACAAGCTTAACCTTTTGAGTCAGTTAATTGGTAGAGATATAGAAAAAGAGATAGCAGCAAAGAAGCAACTAGAAAACAAGGTATGGCTGTTGATCAGCTTCTAAGATCACAAAAGGGCCAAATATTAACCAAAATATCCAATCACTGAACTGGGGGAAGCTATTGGTATGTAATATACATTATCGTCCTGTAAATGAGCCGTTTAAGGACAAAACTATGGGGTCCATTATGAATGGACCAGATGATACCTCGAACATGATGGATTGAGCAATGACATGAACATGCTTCAAGATAAACGGAACATATTAACAGGCATGCGGATGATTAAGTATATCAAAATTCATACTAATTTTGGACAGTGTTGGACACAGAATCATTCTACACTATATCCATCAGTCCGAGCAACTACTGCTTGCAAAAGACTCATTAATTAGTAAGAACTCAATCGTGAGAGAGGGCTTGGTAAATAAATCAATAAGTCATAGGTGGTCTTCCATCATCCAACGCGTAAACAGAACCCAGTGACCCAGACGTCAACTCTAATAAACCTAGTCTTCTTTATCCGATAAGATAAAGAACAGCTATATAATGAATTCCTGTTCAAAAACTCGAGGAAATGTAAAAGATCTGAAGTATAACCATACCAATAAATAGCAGCAAAACAAAAACCAACAAGACAAAAAATATATGTTCACCTGTCAATTACAAAATCGAGAGAAGCCTTACATCGGAGGCAGCAGAAACCCCAACGTTAGAAAATTAACAAAATCGAATTATCTACAGCGCAAGTAAAAGCAATTTTGGAAACCTACACGAGATTAAAGCTATTAGCAAAAATCTCTGCATTCCAGCTTACCTGGCTGGCTGCTATCCGCAGAAGCCCACGCCGGATCCGCGAATCAGTTTGCTCCGACACTCTCATTTGAACACGCATGAGCTCCCCAACTGTCACCGGCCGCTTCGCCGTCCTCGAGGGGCTGCTCTCCTTGCCAGGGCTCCTCTTGGACGACTTCAGCCCCAGCGCCTTCTTCATCTTGCTAGCCGCCGTTGATGTCAGTGATCTCTGCATGGACAGAGACGGTGACAGCGACGACGCGGTAGATCCCGACCTCTCCGACGATGGAGGCGTCACCGACCCTGCAGCCCCCGCCGCCCTCTCAAACTGCGAAATGTAGGTTAGCGGCTTTCCGGAGGTGGTGCGGCAAGCGCCGACGAAGATCTCGTAAGCGGTCTCGCGGAGCGCAGAATCAGAGACGTTGCAGCCCAATTCGCCAAAAGGGGATGGGAGGGACTCCGTCGAGTTCATCGCCGACAGCTCCGAAGAGGACAACCTCAAGGAATTGACTGTGGATTCTTTCTTGGAATCCCCTAGGTTTCCTCTCTCACGGAAGAGCCGAGCCATTATCGGGATTTTTTTTGCTTTCCCTTTACTCCGATAGGGGAGAGAGTGCGAGGGACTGAGGTAGGGGAAGTGGAATAATGATAACAAATGGAAAATGATAGTTGGAGTACTGAGAGGGGAAGGAAAAAGGGTAAATTACAATTAGGTCTGAAAGTTTGAACATAATTAAAATTAAGTCTCAATTTCTTCTTTTTTTAAAATTTACATACATGATACACTCTTTTTATAAAATTTAAATCATATGACAATATATATTTAAAATAAAGTGTAGTATTCAAAGTCTTTTATGGTATATATATAAATATTTATTTTTTATAGCAAAATCAATTTCATAATAATAAATACACTCAATGAAATGAAATAGTCATTTCGCTATTTACTTAATGAAATAGTTAACAAACTTTTTATTCTATTAATTGTGAAATAGTTCTCTCTTGACTGTTCTTTGTGGAATAAAAATTTTATTCTAAAAATATTACTATCTAAAATACACGACATTTAAAATTATTTTTAGGTAATTACAATTAATTCGTTTAGTTTAGTTTTAATTTAAGTTATTTTAATTTTAATTAATTTATATCTAGAGATATTTTAGTTTTAAAATTTTGGTATGTTACTAGATTTAATTTAAATTATTTTTTATTTTAACTTAGTTTTATGTTTGATTAATTTAACTCTAATTTATTTTAATTTAAATTTTGCATTAGTTAACAATTTAAATTTAATACTATTTTTAATTTGATTTTAATTTTATTTATTTTGAATTTTAATTAATAACTAGGTTTGACTTTTACATCTAGGTTTATTTAAGTGATTTTTTCAGTTATTTAGATGTTATTCTTTAGATTATTTTATTAAAAAAGTTAATTAATTATCATTTCATTTTAGCCAAATAAATGCAATAATAATTATTTACATTTTCTTCTATTCTCATGAAAGAACTACTCTATTTTATTTTATTTTTATTTTATTGAACTAAACATAGAATAAGTTTGATAACTTTTTAGGCAGGACAATTTAGCTCTATTTACACATAAATCTCAACATTTTTAAGTTATATTTTGGTCTAATATAATTTATTTATTTTTATATTTAAGTCTTCTAATTCAATACAATAGTCAATCTAGGAATAATCCAAAAATGAAAATTATGTGCATCGATTGCCAAGAGAAAATAAAGTAAAATTAATTTGACGATGAATACAATCATGAAATCAGATTTCAGATGACGAGAAAAAGAAAAGCAGGTAATGGATGGTGGCTTTATGAAGACTAATGGTGCTGTTAATCTCGATAAGCAAGATAGATGTATGTTGATTTCATTGAAAAAAAGGATAGATTTATTTGAGGAAATTAGAAATTAAGCATGAAGGAAAATATGTGAATATAAAGAGAGTAGGCCAATGTTTTAATAAGATTAAGTTAGTTAGCCTTGGGATATTTGAGCAGACTTTTGGGTGAACATGAATGAGAATAAATAATATGACATAGTATCAAGATAGTATTAAACGAAACGCCTTCTAAGAAAATTTTTAATTACTTGTTATTGCTTGTTATGTTGTTATTGTGTATATAGTATGTAGTAGGTTTTTTCTCGTGCGTTTTGTATAACTATTTGTTGGGTAGCATGGACTTGTTTATTATTATTATTATTATTATTATTATTATTATTATTATTATTATTATTATTATTATTATTATTATTATTATTTTGATGTTATAGTCTATTTATTAGTAAAAATTAATCTAAATAAAATTAAAGTTAAATTTAAATAAAAAATACTTTTATTTAAAATTATGAATAATGTAAAATAAAATTAATTATTATTTTGCGATGTGTGAAGAATGTTATATAAGTTAATTATTATTTTAGTATATATGTAAGATGTAAAATAAAATTATTATTTTTAATTATGTATATAATATGAAATATAATTATTTTTTAATATTAAATTTTATATGTGATGTAATATTTCTAGTAAAAATTAACCAAGTTAATTTTAACTTGGCTAAAATTAACTTGAGAAAATGACATTGACATATACATTTTTTTTTATTTTTTTCCTTCTTTGCATTCTTTAAATGAAGTCCTTCTTTCGAAGTTTTTTCTCAAGCTCAATCATCTAAGATGAAGAATGTGGAGATCTTGATCACTATCAATCATGACAACTTTTACACTGATGATTAGACATGAAAAATCAAATCTTAATAGAGGCAATAAAAATTATTTGTAAAAAATAGTACAACCTTAGTCGAATACATTTGAATATGGAAAGCAAAGATTAAGTGAAATATAAAGAAAATACAAATGAAACATTATATATTCACATGAAAAGATTAAGGGAATAAAACACAATAACACTTAAATAAGATGACTAAAAGAGATATGTTTGATCCTTTAAAAGAAAATTTTCACTATAAAATGATTGTGCCTCAAGGAGTCATAGGTGGAGATGTATACATCATGCACAAAATGCACGTAACACATCTATCCAGTAGTAAAAAATATAATTTTAATATAAACTCCTTGGGAGGGGCATGTGGTTACGAATCAAGAAAGGCATGTAGAATCTATTTCAACGTTGTATGGCCTTGCGAAACATCCTCTCTAGAAGAGAGAACCATCTCTTATTTGTAGACAATGTTAGAATCTTGTAGTTATAGTCACTTTCCATTTTTCCCTTCACTATATGCAATAAGTATGAGTTGTTAGGTTGTAACCACTTGCATCATAATAATGGACATGTAGTCTAAGAACAAAGAAGATATCCACGAATAAAAATTGAAGAGAATTCTACACATATGATCAGTTCTTGAAATGGGATAATCATCCAAATGCCCATCCTTAATGAGGATGACATGTAATAGAAATTTTGTTATATAAGAGAAGATGGACATCCAGAATAAGCAAGAGCATCTGGAACGAGAATGAAATTTTTAAGTTAAGATGGACATCCATACTAATTATTGCTTCCCTTTCGAGCAGCCAATCCTCGATTAGGGAATGAGTGGCGAAGGCAACCATTTCTGAAGAGCTGGCTATCAATCGATTAAATTTTCAAATATGACAAGTATTATAATATTTAGTGTATGTACGATCAAATTTAAATATTGATTCTATTATTATTTGAGAAAAGAAATCCAAAATAAAAAACAATACAAGATTAAGAAAGATAAGGCAAAGGTTTTTCACTAATATGTAAGTTACAAGAATTGTAGAATGTGAGTTAAGGGAAGGAATGAAAGAAGTGGAAGCTTCTCTGTAAAGTCAGAGGAGTGAAATCAAGAACTATGCAGAATTAAGCTAAGTCCTTGAGCCTAATTAGAACTTTCTGAGCCGAAGAACATAGGAGTTAGCCGAACAGCTTAAAGAAAGAAGAATCAAACTAAGAGAGCAAGGAGGAAGAGGAAGTTCCTAAAGTCATCCCTCTGTATTAAATAAAAGTATTTATAAATTGAGAGTATATCGAGTATGTGGAGTTGATAAGTCTAATTAACAAAGAATCTCCTAAATATGGGCTTAATGACTAGCTAGCACATATTAAGAGATTATTCTTCATTAGCTTTGACTTATTTCTATAGAGTTATGCATCATATTACAAAGACATAACATGGTAAAGTAACATTAATTACTTTGGCCTAAAGGAGAGAGGAATAAGCTAACCCGAATAGCTTGTTTGGGTAAGCTTTATTCGACTAAATAGCTTAATGGGGCCACTTGGCTTCAAGTCAGCTCAGTCCCTGGACATCTTATTTGACTAACTTGAGCCAGCTGAATATTACATATTTGCTAGTGGAGTTACATTTAGCCTGATCATTTCTACATGATTGAGTAAACTGACACGATGATTTGACTACACAACAGTCATTAATATTTGATAATATGATTTCCAAATCCTCTTTCAAGATTCTCGACTTCTATTGCTTACAACTATCGATATGGAAATTAGGAGATGGACAGGAATGACGAATCAACTCTATGTATCAAGAATTCATGCTTCTCTTAAGAGCTCACTGTTTTTTTTACAATATAGGTACACTTTCTAATATCAAATAATAATTATAATACTAAATCTTAAACTAACAGCAAATTATAAGTTGAGGCTTGTTTTTGGTAAATTTATGAGATGAAAGAAATAAATATTAAAATTGAGCGAAACTTTTAAAATGTAAGTCGACCTATAAGAAATTTCGTAGTTTTTTTTTTATTATATCGAATTTAGATATTAAAAAGATATACTGCTCAATTATATTAAATATTATGTAAAAAAAGTTTTTAATTTGTTTATGTATCTTTTTTACCACCAGCAATGATAATTTAATAGTAACATTATGAAAAAAAGAGGTTTTTATTTAGGGGAATTTACATAAAAAATACTAAATTCATCATAAATTACGCATTTTATTTTTTTTTAGTAAATATTACATATATCACACTGCTTATGGGTTTTATATTTTTATTGTAATAATAGAAATGTAAAAAAAGTGTGATATCTGTAATATTTACTAAAAAATAATAAAATATATAATTTGTGATAAATTCATATTAAGTATTATGTATGTAAATTTTCTTTTATTTATTACTTTGGTTGTTATTAGCAGTTCTCGCTGGCGCTCGGAGGGAAGAATGATGAAAGGTCTACTATACCCATGCGTAAGAGATTTAACAAGGCTAGAATTTAGGGTACTTTGGTATTTTCCCCGCTTGGATCACCGCTAGCGCTAGCTGCTCTCCGGCCGAAACGCCAGGCAAGGAAAAAGAAATTTAATAGCGTCGCACAAATAATAATTACACAATAAATTTATTATTTTATTTCTATCAAATATTTATATTTTATATATTATAAAATATATAAAAATTACTTTTCTGTGGATACATCCAACGCAAAAATTTTAATAATTTATAATGTATGTAATATAAAAACGTGTATACTATATAATTTACCAAATATAAATATATAATATGTAAAATAATAAATTTATTATACTATATAATTAATTACCCTATAAATGTTTGCAATATTAAGCATATTTATGTGAAGAAATATTAAATATAAAAAAATAAACTTTATTAATTTAGGCTAGCAAGTTGCAGCAAATTGATTGGGTCAGATCTAGGGCTGTTACCGATCAAATTTTGAGTCGAGCCAATACCGGCTCGAAATCAAATTAATTACATTTTGATCGACTCGAAATTGATTCGAGCTCGATTGGGTTCGACTTCGAGCCGGCTCGAGTCAATTCCAATTGAATTCGAGCCAATTTTAATTCATTTTCGAGCCAACTTGAAAATGAATCAAATCTCAAATTTCTTTTGAGCCGATCGCTCGACTCGATCGGCTCGAGATCGGCTCGATTTATAATATATATATATTCGAGCCGATTTCGAGCTGGATCAAGCCGAGCCTACCTCGGCTCAAAATCGACTCGAAATTATTATCGAGCCGAACTTTTGGCTCATTAATCGGCTAATTTAGATGGACTCAATTTCAATTCGATGTAAAATCAATTTAATTTTCGATCTTCGATCCATATTAACACCCTTAGTCAGATCTATATATGCTTCTTTCACATCTAATCTACCAATAATTAAGTTAGGTTTTAATTCAGACTCGATCAAAATTATTTCGTAACTGACTAGAGTTTGAATCAAATTTAGGTCAGATCAGGCTTGGATCTGCTAAATATTTTTGATGCACAAATTTATTATATCTTTCGCGCTATGAAAATAAATTATAATAATTTAAAATAATATCTTAATTTAATAATATATAGTATATAAATGCTCATCTAATAAAATGAATTTAATAAATTTATTAAATTCTTTAAAAAATTAAAAAAAATGCTAAATTAAAATTAATCTGCCTTTATCGCCCAAAATATAAATTACAAGATAATTTAAATATGTGAATTTCTGTATCAAATATGATACGAGATAAGCAAATATTTATATTCTTATTATATAAATATATATAATATATATATATATGTATTATATATTTATTTATAAATAATAGAATAAGATCAAGTTTTAATCGAATTAGGCCGAGATCAACTCGGGACTCAGTAATAAAAATTAATTTAACTTTATATTCAACGTAAATTATAATTTTAAAAAATAATTTTGTTTCATTTTTTGTGGATATTTAAATAAAAAATTAATTTTATTTATATTCAATAAATAATATTATTTTATATTATAATGTTAAAATAATTTTACTTGTTTTTAAAATAACGGCCCTGTTTGGCGCGAGGACTAAAATCAGGATCAAAATAGTACTAATTTAAAAAACAACAATAATAATAATAAATAAATTTTTTTAATTATTCTATACAAATTTAAATATAAAAAATAATTTTTAATAAAAATATAAAATTTATTTCACATCCTAGATCAAAATACTCGATTCAAATATTTTAATCTAGAATGTGAAATAAAGCTAATATTTTTATTTTAAATTGTTGGTGTGTAAAGTAAAATAATATTTTTTATATTAGAATTTGTGTAGAATAGTTTAAAATATTTATTTATTATTATTATTGTTATTTTTTAAACTAGTACCATTTTGGTCCTGTTTTGGTACTCGCGCCAAACAGGGCCTAAATCTTTGTTAAAAGCTCGCTTATCAAAATAGGTCATATCTTTTCTATTCTCAAAATTTATTATGTTTTCAATAAAAAAATAATTATATTTTTTAAATAACTATTTTGTTACTTGCTGTAATGCCCGTGGCCGAAAAATGTAGGAGTGATCACCAAGTAATATCTCAAAAGAAAGAAATTATTATTACTAAAATAAAATACAGTTCCTAGCAGGTTTCTAGGTCAAATAATGAGTAATAAGAAGAGCACATGAATGAATTATTTACATCAAAAAGAGAGGAAATATCCTAAGCTATATAAGAATATAACGTGATTCTAAATGATAAAGTCATATTTTGGAGAAAAATTGTAAAATTAATGATGAAAAATTTCATAATTAAATATATTTGGGCTGAAATAGTAATTAGATAAGTGACACTCTTAGTAAATACTCAAGTCACTTAATTTTTTAAAATTAAAATAAATAATGTCTCTATATTTAGATTACAGAATGCTACACTTACTCTTTCTGACTCTTTCTTTCCCCTCATCTTTCATGGTCCAACGTTCTCCTATTGGTACTATCCCTAGGTCACTTATCATAAATTTGCCTGATATTATCCCTAATCTGAGAGATCTAGATGATATTTATGAAAATATTTTTTTTTCGAATTTTAATCTTGGATACTAATCAATTCTTCTTTCTTTAATCTTCTTTTTCCCTCTTAACTCCCTTAACTCTGTGTGTTTGGATCACTGTTAATGATGCTGTGCGACTACTAGTTTTTGTTGCAAATGACTGACTACATGTAGTGATTGTATGCAACGGTGCAAACTGTCACTTGTGTGCGGTGTCCAAGTTGCATGATCACATGCAGCTGCATAGTTACCCTCCAGCATGGAGTCGCTCTACATAGTCACCCAAGATCCCGTCAGCAATTATCGTATGAGATGGATGGCTACACACACAGAGTAGGATTCCATGCGTGCAGTCATTACCGACAATTGTATGAAATCTCATGGCCACGGACCGCCGGCAGATGCGCGTGATCTCGCAGACCTCCGACAGTCCTGCAACACTGCTCGCAGCGATCCTGCATAGACGGTCGCTCACAAGCCGAGATCGCGTGACCAACAACACAAACGACACACCTACCTGCAAGGACTGTGAGCAAACATTACCTGCAAGGACTATGGACGCTTTATTCTTTTCATTTTTTTAAATATTTCTAGCATTTTTATTCAAAAAAAATAACGTAAAAAAGTATGAATGAAATTATGAGACCTAATAATAAGTATATATTGTATACTAGGGACCAAAGTTAAAAAAGTTATAAAAATTAGTATCAATTTATAAGTACTTTGTACTACAGTGACCCAAATAGAATTTACTATTACATATAAGTCCAGAACCCCAAAAAACAGAACTACAAGAAAACATCAGTATTAGGATGAAAAATTAGCACTATTAAAAAATAAAATAAAAAAGCTGATTGGTTCATACTTCATAGTTCATAAATCATAATCTGCCTAAAGCTGGCTTTTGCGCTGATAAAGACAGTAGACCTGCAGAAGGCCAAAAAAATAAAAGAAAATAATAAACAAATCCAAAGTCAAGCTATTGCTAGGCTGCTAGCCTGGTTGTCGGCAGGACGATAATTAAATTAAAAAGGAATTTACATTTATAATCCTCAAAAATCTATTATTTTTAAATAATATATCTAAAATTTATTATTTTTATGCAACACCCAATGAAAAAATCAATTAAGAAGATCTGAATTCAAGAAGATCTGAATTCAGCATAAGATATCATGTTTTTATACATCAAGAAAAATTTTATTAACTCTTTAAATTGTATTATTTTTAATTTTTTTTTTGTTTGATAACTTAATCAAAAGCAAATCTTGAGAGATTCAATTATACTTGAAAAGAGTTAATTTTCTTAAGAAAATAAGTCCATGTCTCTATTATTAATAATTTTATCTTCTTGAGTAACTGCCTATTTTTTTTATATTAATGCCATCAAAATTCTTTTTAATCTCCATTATTTAAGAAATATATAGAATTTGAAAAAATCATTAACATCATGCGTCTCTAACATATTTTATGCTTTTTTCAATGAATTGCACATTATAACAATTACCTCAAATGAATATGTACATTCTTTCACAGAAATTTCCTCAATTGTAGGACTTGTTTCATGATAATTATATTTCTTAATAATGATATCATGTATTTATTTTACTTATTAAAGCACATGATCAAGTTTTTTCAAACATTATCTATAAATTTTTTTATATATTCTCAAAATTTATTGAAGTCACGTATACATTTACCATCAAGTGTCACAGTAACGAAATTCTCAAGAATAATTTTCTTTTCATTCTAATGAACCTCAGAATTTTCATTCTAATGAACCTCAGAATTTTCATTCTTTGGAACAACAATGTCATGAGAAGAAGAAAAGTAGGTTGTTTGTGGAGTTTTATCTCACTTTAACTAGAGACAAAGCTGATGCTTCTTTCTGATTAGTGTTTACTGTGGTTATGGCTTCAATGCGATATATTGATATGAAAGATCTTGAAATTTATAATGTACCAAAGAACCATAATAAAATAATATACCTCAAAGTATTACAGACAAAATTGATAGACTTAATTATGATATGACTTATAAGAAATGTCTATATAAATATCATAAAATTTTGATTTATGAAATTTTGTTTGAAGCATAAGCACAAATTGGTTCACCTAAATCAAGTTCAAGCAGGTGCTCGGGGAGGGCGGAACGATGCACACTCATGTGTGGGCGATCGTTTGCTTGGGCTTGTGTGCGGGGCGTGTGCTGATCTCCAAGTTGTATATAAATTGACAGCACAGAATACTGCAGTTTTGATACCAAATAATGTAAAATTTATATAAGAAAAGAGAAGAATAATTAGAAAAAAAAAAAAATACAAGAAGAAATGAGAAAAAACTAAAAACACTTATTCAAAATCATCCAAAAAAGTTTCTGATTACAATAATGTGAGGCCTATTTATAGAATTCTAGTCCAACTAATTAGAAAAAATAAATATTAATAAAATAAAAAAATAATTACTAATATTTTTAAAAATAATACCTAGATTTTTTATATTTTTGAATATTTAAATTCTAATAAAAATAAATACTAAATATTTAATATTTAAATAAATTATTACCCTCTTTTAATATTTAAAATTCTCTCTTAATAATTAAATAACTAAATTCTAATGCAGTATTTCTTAAATTTGCATCATGTTTGAGGTTATTTATATCTTTATCATTGTCTCTTCCAATTATTCTTTTAGTTTAATAATTTCATCCCTTCACCATTAAGTCAAATAAGTGACTGGAATGACACTTTTAAATTGTGTACAGTAAGCATGAGAGTATTGTTTTATTATTACAACTATTTATAAAACTTCATGCTCCATGAATTTAAAAACTCTCTGCAATCACTCTTGATCGAGAAATTAATGAGTGAGGCATGTGGAACATATTAGTTGTTTGCTCGCAAATGGAGACGCACCGCATGCCACTGGTGGAGGTCGTGCTTGATAACGAATAGATAGAGCCAATGACGGGACCATCCGGTCACGCCAAGAGTGTAGCTAGACTGTCGGCCAGACAGTCCACCTAGGCCAACGGCATGGCCTGGTTAAATCTGTCAGCTTGCAATCAAGTGCGGGGTGCACCAGTGGCATGCGACACATCGTCATTCACGACCGCACAGCTGACGTGTCCCGGGAGCCTCACCCAATAATTTTTCTTCTTGACCAGCTTGCTTCTTCATGGTGTTGAGCTACGCTTATCCTTCCACTTCACCTAAAAGTGAAAACTCTTTCCCCTGCTTATCACGGGTTTCATTCGTTAGAAAGAGAAATTTAAAGAAAAAAAAAATCATATTTGAGGTTTACATTGAGCTCAATCTTCATTACTATTTTCCATTTTTGCAGCCTACTCTTCTTCATAAAACCTTTACATTTTTGTTTTTTCCTCTATAAGATTTAAAGATTCTCTTAAACTACGCTTGCTATATATAGAGAAAGAATTTTATTTAGGATAATTACCCACATGCTACATAAAACTTTATGTATTACATCACACACACTTTCTTCACAATTCATAATGTAAATTTTGTGAAGAAAGTGTGTGTGGTGTAATATTAAAAAATTTATGTGGTATGCAATTAAATGCCCCATTTTATTTTCATATCTTCACGGACCACTTTCCAACTTATCCCACTTTGTTGTTCATTTTACCTCAAACATTTTACATAGTTTTATTTCATATACTTCTCATACAGAGAATTATCTTAAGGGAAATACCATATTTTTTTTAGTTTATATATAATTAATTTTCACACTCAGCTGCTAAATTCGGATTCATTATTCGCTCCATTTAAAACAGAGTTTATTACACATTTTTCCTTCTTCTAAATAGTGTAAAAATACTCTCATTTAAATCATAATTATTGTAAACACTCTGCAAAGGGATACCTTGAAGAAAGGAATACATTTTGAGGTTATTTCATGTTATTTTTTTAAACTATTTTCTATTTCAATTTCTTTGTCTACTGTTCAATGTTCACATAGCACCTTTTTTAACTCCTTCCAGAATAATTTGAAGCAAACTCCTTTGAAATAAAAAAGACATTTAAATAAATATATTATTACATTAAAAGGAAGCTAAACTAGAACCAAGCTTGGTCAGAAATTGCATGTCATAAGATTTGTAAAATCGATATCTTGTAGATCAACTGATCATTTTTGTTATTTAGATTTTTGCTCTTTGCTCCCTTCATGGAGAAGATTTAAACTTCATCCCATGTAAAAGGTTCCTAGGATTTGGATCTTGAGCCCAAAAAAAAGATCCAACAAGTTTGTGTCCTGAGCCCACGTAAAAAGACACATTTTTTATTTGATCCTTGATCCTAGAAAAATAACTTAGGCTTTCTTCTAGTACTTTTGACATGAGCTTGGCCAATAACAAGCTTAGATTAGTGAAATCCTAAAGAAGGAACTAAGGCGGTGGAATAAGTCTTTTGAAAGATTGAGCCATTATATATCATTTTATACTTGTTTATTATTATTATTATTATTATTATTATTATTATTATTATTGTGTTTTCAATTTTCATGCATACTATTTTGATTTTATACTTTTCTAATCTAAATTGGTCTTCATCGATTTAAAAAAAATCTCAAAAATAAGATCTCATCGAATGATCAATAGAATTTTTGTCAAATGATCCCAAATCGATCATGGAAACTAACCTTCCGAGAGATCATTAATTTTATGCATAATAAAAAAATAATAATTTTATGCACTTTTTATTCTTTAATCTATCTAACTCTATCAATATTTATTTACTGTATGTATCTCTAACATTTAATTTTGCAATTTTTTTCATTTTTTATCTACTAACTATTCGTGCTAAGGGAATGTTCATTAACAATTTCTTTCATGTACATGTACATATTAGTGTGTACAGATACATATTAATATTTATAAATAATATACTTTTTTTATAAGTTATACTTTTTTTGCAAGTTATAAATATTGTGAGACCTTGAACATATTAATTTGGCACTATATCAAAAGCCTCACAACAGTAACCTAAAATTTTTAAAACCCCTAATTCACCCTCCCTCTTAGATCCAAAAGGGGAATCAGAGAGATCAACATCCTGGAAATGCAAACAATGGGAAAATGAAAGATATCGCGATTCAAATCAAAGATCAATACCTCCGATTGATTGGCATCAAACCTTGAATCACGACGAAATGGATCGCCTCCAACTCCAGCGAATGCTCCTTGAGGTTTTATACTCATGGCTTAACCCTAAAACGCTTCAGCAAAAAGGAACAATCTCGTACCTTCATGGAGACTGAATTGCGATCCCTCCAGATCCTTCTGGCGGTATCATCAGTGGCTGCGACTGGCAGTGCTGGCGTCGGGAAGCAGGTGTCGCGCGGCTGGGGGGGCTGGTCGCCCGCCTCGCGGCCGCGCCCCGCGACGACAACGATAGGAATGACGCCACGGCCTCAGTCGGTTCGCCAGGGCTCGGCTACACCTGATTGTAGGCGCGACGGCTGCGATTCTATAGTAAATTGTAGGGTGGCAATATATGACCCGTTAACCCAACTCGAACTCGACTCATAAATTTTGAATATAGATCATAAATTTTGATCTATTTATTAAAATAGTTGGGTTCGGGTAGGATTCGGATTGAGCATTTATAAAAAAAATTTTATAAACGAGTCAGGTTGACCCACTAATTCGATCCATTTATTAATCAGGTCGAGTTTGGGTCATAGATTTTGACCTATTTAATAAATAGATCAGGTTCAGATTGAAGCTATTTGGGTCGGATCAGATTCGGGTTCAACCCTTTTTTTTATATTACTGCAAACCAAATGGAGTTCTTCAGCAGGGAGTCTTTTACTCGTAGGCTTTCAACTAGAGCTCAATTAAAATCTACTATCGATTTTAGTGCAAGTGATATCGAAAATGCATAATTTGCGCAAGATTTACTCACAGATTGTTTGGGATGAGGATGAAGAAGAAAAATGAGTTTTTTTAAAATCACGTATAGTTTTATAAAAATATTGTTTCGAAAAGACTCTAAAGATATTGTCAATATAGAGAAAAACATCAAATAGGCACATGTTATTTCTGGTGCGTTATATATATTTTTTCTTATATTTTCTATTGAATATCTTATATGTTTATTTCACATGATTGTGTTTAGAATTATTTCTTACATTACCTTCCCATTTTTTCATTATATCAAAATAATAGTATATATTATGATGTTGTAAATTTTTTTTATCAATTTATTTCTCTCTATCATATATTGCAACATCCTTTAGCCATGCCTACATCATATCTAGAAACAAAAAATATATACTATATAACATTAAAAATAGGTGAGAGATATTTAATATTCTCTAAGGAATAGTAATTTATTAGAGGATTAACTAATATGAGGTCCAACTTATCTTGGTAATTTTTAATTTACTTGAGGATTAGAGATTAGAATTTTTTTTACTTCAATTTATGCAGCTTTGGATAAATGAAGTAGAGTTTTTGATTTAATTTTGAGTTTTATGTTTTAGGTTTGTGTTTTTAGGAGAAAGGTGTAGTGGTCCAAACAAAATTTGTGCGGAGATGAGGTCCTTATTTATAAGTGTGTTCATAGAAATTTTTCGATATCAAGTTCTGTGGATTTTGCTTAAAGCTGATATGGAGGTGCTCATTTAATCATTATTTCATCGATCAAAATTTATCGTTACAAGTGCCCAATGAGTTTAAGTAGGCGTTTAGTTTAATGTTACTATTAAAAAAATATTTAATTTAATAATACATAAATAATTTTTTAAAAATTTATAAAATTATCATTTGAAAATGTGACAGCTAATTAAATTTAAATTATAAACAGAGTGATTGTAATTTGAACTTTCAGTTTATGCTCTAGATTCACTTATACAAGATTTATTAGGTTGTTTTAATAGCTAAGGACCTAAATAAAATATTCAGTAGAAATATAAGTGCCTGGCTACAATTTTCCAATTAAATTCATGCTAAATGGACCCAAATTCATCGACTTTCACCGCTGGGTTGCATGCATGAATCATTTTAGCGAAGTATTTATATACGTGAGACTTAAATGCAAGGATTTTAAAATGAGAGTCCTTGATTGTAAGACATTGAAAAAAACTTCATTCGCTTGCCCACAATGAGGGGACTTATATGTGATTTTGTAAAAAACTTCAGGGTAAATTGTCAAATTTTTATTAAAACTTCAATTTGAATCAAGAATTATAAAAGTACTGTAATTTTATTTTAATTAAGATAAAATTGTCAAATTTTTATTATTATATTTTATAATTAATTTTGTAAATTTTAAAAATATTATTTTAAAATATTAATATTTTAATTTTTAAAGAAGAGAACAAGAATTAGAGGAAATTAAATTTTAAATTTTTTTAAATTTTAAGTCTTAAATTTTTAGAGACAGAAAGGACATGGATAAAAAATGTATACAATTTAAGTTAATTAAAAAAAAAAATTAAAAGGCATTTAACTCAATAAAAATATGACATTATATCATATTATTTAAAAAAATAATTATTTAATTTAATGATATATATATAATATTTTATTAATTAGATATTATAATATTTAGAGTACATAATATAATATTAAAATAATAATAAATTAAATATTCTTTAAATTTCATATTTTTGTTCAAAATAATAATTAATAAAAAGTGATTTTAATAGATATATTAAAACTGTAATATTTTTACAATTTTAATAACTAAAATAAAGTTTTTAAAATTTAAATTAATTTACAACGCTTTTTCAACCTACTCAATGCAATTTACTCAAAATTTTATTTACTACAAATGACATAATTTTTAAAATCTTGTAAAAGAAATATTAAAAAGCTATAAAAGCTTCTATATAATTTCACAATACGCTCATTACTCGGAGATCTAGTCCTATTTGGTGCAAAGACAAAAATCAAAATCAAAATAGTACTAATTAAAATATAATAATAATAATAATAATAATAAATAAATAAATAATTTTTTTTAATTATTCTACATAAATTTTAATTTTAAAAAATATTATTTTACTTCACATACTCAATACATTTTAATAAAAATATTAAATTTATTTCATATTTTAAATTAAAATATTTGATTTGAATATTTTGATCTAGAACGTAAAATAAAGTTGATATTTTTATTAAAAATTATTTAGTATGTGAAGTAAAATAATATTTATTTATATTAAAATTTATATAAAATAATTTAAAAAAATATATTTATTATTATTTTTTTTTTTTTAATTAGTCCATTTGATGTGATTTTGATTCTCGTGCTAAACAGAATATCATCAACCGTTAATCATTAAAATTGAACAAATCTCGCCGTCCATTGAAACACTCGCATTAATCGGAGTTATCTCAGCCACCAAAACGCAGGGAGACTGAAGAACTCTCTGGTCCTTTCTAGCTTCTGCCGCCCTCGCCTCTTCCTCTTCTTCGACGGTCGAGATCCATGGCGAACCTGCTTTCTCTCCCTTAAATCCTCTTCCCTCCCTCCCTCTTCTCCCCCACAGAAAAGTATTACTTCTTCGTGTTCAATTTCTGCTAGCAACCATGAATCCCGACAAGTTCACCCACAAGACGAACGAGGCAATCGCCAACGCCCACGAGCTCGCCATCAGTTCCGGCCACGCCCAAATGACCCCGCTTCACCTCGCCGCCGCGCTCATCACTGATGCCTCCGGGATTCTCCGGCAGGCTGCCATTAACGCCTCTGGCGCTGCCGGTGACTCAGCGGCGGCCTCGTTCGAGCGGGTTCTCAATCATGCCCTAAAGAAAATCCCATCTCAGCATCCGCCGCCCGACGAGGTCCCCGCTTCTACTTCTCTCATCAAGGTCATCCGCCGAGCGCAGTCATCGCAGAAGAAGCGAGGGGATACCCATCTCGCCGTCGATCAGCTCATTCTCGGCCTTCTCGAGGATCCGCAGGTTGCGGATTGCCTGAAAGAGTGCGGCATCTCTGTTGCTAGGGTTCGGTCCGAGGTCGAAAATCTCAGGGGAAAGGAGGGGAAGAAGGTGGAGAGTGCGTCGGGAGACACAAATTTCCAAGCGCTGAAGACTTATGGCCGTGATCTCGTAGAGCAGGCGGGGAAGCTCGATCCGGTGATCGGGCGGGATGAGGAGATACGCCGCGTGGTCCGCATTCTTTCTCGCCGTACCAAAAATAATCCAGTCCTCATCGGCGAACCAGGCGTTGGCAAGACCGCCGTTGTCGAGGGGCTGGCACAAAGAATCTTGAGGGGCGATGTTCCCAGTAATCTGGCGGATGTGAGGATTATTGCTCTTGACATGGGCGCGTTGATCGCGGGAGCGAAGTACAGGGGAGAGTTTGAAGAGAGATTGAAAGCTGTTCTGAAAGAAGTGGAAGATGCACAAGGAAAAGTTATTCTCTTCATTGATGAAATCCATCTTGTTCTTGGCGCTGGTAGGACAGAGGGTTCCATGGACGCCGCCAACTTGTTCAAGCCAATGCTTGCGAGAGGGCAGTTGAGGTGCGTTGGTGCAACGACATTGGAAGAGTACAGGAAGTATGTTGAGAAAGATGCAGCATTTGAAAGGAGATTTCAGCAGGTTTATGTGGCTGAACCCTCAGTGCAAGATACTATCAACATTCTCCGAGGTTTGAAGGAGAAGTATGAAATGCACCATGGTGTTAGAATTCAAGACCGAGCTCTTGTTGTTGCTGCTCAACTCTCTGCACGATATATTACTGGTAAGTGAAATGCACAAAATCAGTTTTTCTATTGGTCATGAAATTTTTTCTGCAAAAAATAGTTTTACTATTGGTTATGAAATCTTTTCTATGGAGTTTTTTTACGCTAGTGTTTGTTGTTTGTGAAGGTCGGCATCTCCCGGACAAAGCCATTGACCTTGTTGATGAGGCTTGCGCTAATGTAAGGGTTCAACTTGACAGCCAACCAGAGGAGATTGATAACTTAGAGAGGAAGAGGATCCAATTGGAAGTCGAGCTTCATGCTCTTGAGAAGGAGAAGGATAAAGCCAGTAAAGCCAGGCTTATTGAGGTGGGTCATCTCACATTTTAATCTTTTTATTCGTTGATGTGATATACTCTCTTATTTGTATTTTTTGTTTGTTCTATTATAGGTAAGGAAGCAGTTGGATGAATTGAGAGACAAGCTGCTACCTTTAAAAATGAAATACAAAAAAGAGAAGGAGAGAATAGATGAGATTCGAAGATTGAAGCAGAAGCGTGACGAGTTGATGATCACATTGCAAGAAGCTGAACGTAGAATGGATTTGGCACGCGTGGCTGATCTTAAATATGGAGCGCTACAGGAGGTTGACAATGCCATTGTTAGGCTTGAGGCAGAATCTAGTGGTGAAAACTTCATGTTAACTGAGACAGTTGGTCCAGAACATATTGCAGAGGTGTATTTAATATTTTTCTGAGCTTCATTTACTCCTTTTGCATGCTTTCCTTCTTCCATTTGTTTCAATAGTAACCAATATTGCTTGACGCAGGTTGTAAGCCGTTGGACTGGAATTCCAGTAACTAGACTTGGCCAGAATGAGAAGGAAAGATTAATGGGTCTCGCAGAGAGATTACACCAGAGGGTCGTTGGCCAGAATCAAGCAGTAGATGCTGTTGCAGAGTCAGTTCTGAGATCAAGAGCAGGACTTGGTAGGCCTCATCAACCAACTGGGTCATTCCTTTTCTTGGGCCCAACTGGTGTGGGGAAAACAGAGCTTGCTAAGGCCCTCGCTGAGCAGTTGTTTGATGATGAGAATCTTATAATTCGTATTGATATGTCGGAGTACATGGAGCAGCACTCTATCGCCCGTCTCATCGGCGCACCACCAGGGTAAAATGTCAGCAAATATTTTGATCTTATTATCTTCTTTTTTTCCATTTATTTTTTTTTTTTAATTTGATTCTATTGTTGGTGATATCTTCTTCATTATGTTCATTCAGGTATGTTGGTCATGAAGAAGGAGGGCAATTAACTGAGGCTGTGCGAAGGCGACCTTACAGTGTTATATTATTTGATGAGGTGGAGAAAGCTCATCCTAGCATCTTCAACACATTGCTTCAGGTGCTTGATGATGGCAGGCTCACTGATGGTCAAGGAAGAACTGTGGACTTCAGCAACACAGTCATTATCATGACTTCAAATCTCGGTGCTGAGCATCTTCTTGCAGGGATGGTGGGCAAATCTTCCATGAAAGTCGTGAGGGAGCGAGTTATGGAGGAGGTATTTAGATTGATTCTTGGCGTTTTATCTTTTGAAAATCAGCTATTTTTTGTGATTTTTATAGCTGAAGTGTGGTTCTTCATTTTACTTGAAACCTTTTAGGTGAGGAGACACTTCAGGCCTGAGCTGCTGAATAGATTGGATGAGATTGTTATATTTGATCCTCTCTCTCATGAGCAGTTGAGGAAAGTTGCAAGACTTCAAATGAAAGATGTTGCCCTCCGCCTGGCCGAGAGAGGAATCGCTTTGGCAGTCACTGATGTTGCTCTTGATGTGGTGTTATCTGAATCTTATGATCCTGTGAGTAGTTACTTTTTTTCTCTGATCCTATAAGCAATATTCTATTTTATTTGGAATCGCTACACATAATGCAAATTAGTGATATTAGTATTTACTGCTTTTCATTATATGACGTAATTGAATCCTATCAATGATATCAAAAATACCTTTGAAGTCAAAGGTTTTGTTGGACAATCTTGAAGTTTAAGCTTTCTATTAGCATCAATTTTAATAATGCTTTTTGCATATCTAATAGTTGAAGTTATTTGGCTTCTCTTTTTTTATATAACTTTTTGAAAGTCTGATTTGTTCTGAGTTTTTATACTTCAGGTTTATGGCGCAAGACCCATTAGAAGATGGTTGGAGAAGAGAGTGGTGACTGAGCTATCTAGAATGCTGATAAGGGATGAAATTGATGAGAACTCAACTGTGTACATTGATGTTGCTCTTGGGAAGAAAGAATTAATGTATAAGGTGGAGAAAAATGGAGGATTGGTGAATGCTGCTACAGGGCAGAAGTCTGATATCTTAATTGAGATCCCAGATAATGCAAAAAGCGATGCAGCCCAAGCTGTGAAGAAGATGAAAATTGCTGCAGGTGATGATGAAGATCTTGAGATGGAAGAAGAGTAGTTCCTTAGTTCCACGAGTGGAGCTTTTTCTTGATTGAATTAAGCGAGTTGCATGCGGATAGTTGGATGATCCCTTTAATGGGAGAGGGCATGTAGATGGTAATGCCATCGTTTATGAAGATTGCGTTTTGTTTGTTGCTGATTTTTGGGTAAATCAGCTTGAAATGATTCTTCTTACGAGGCTTGTATATGTGTTACAAATAGTGCTAGTTCTACTGTATGTTTTTACCTCGTTGACAAATGAAATTTCTTTTATGAAGATAAGCTGTTGTTAACATCACTGTTTAAAAGTTGGATCGCCTTGATGTAATTTGTATTAAGTGGGTGTTTGTTTTAGCGTTGTGTTTTTATTTAGATGTCCTGCTATTTAACAATAATTTTATAATATTTTATAAAATTATTCGTGTGTATTATTAAATTAAATTATTTTTTAAATAATATAACATAATATTAAAGATAATAACATCAAATGGCATTAACTTCTTATTCGAATTAATATATAAAAAAAAAACCTTCATTGAACCGAACATCTGAAATTTTGAATTAGCAGACTACAGTAGTAAGTTAGTAACCTCTTAATAAAAAAAGTTTTCAAAATACGGTATTTGAAAAAAATAAATTCACTTTATTTAAAAATTTTATTGAATGTAATATGAACCTAAATTTTTTTGAAAATGTAAGCATCCTTTTCAATAGGACAAAAAATAACAAATAGTTGATTCAACCACTAATTTTAATTTAAATAATAAACTTTATGAAAATTTGTAACATTATAATTAATATATGTTAAATGTAAACTTTATTATTTATTTATTTAATCAAAACTATATTTCACATCATAATATTATTTACCTTAAAAAGTAAATTTAAGGTAATAGGCAATCAGTATGCTAACCCTAAATTCTCACTTTAGATCATTGTAATGCCCATCACAAGTGCATATGCATTTTAGATGACTTGCTAAAAATGCGCATCACATAGAACTTAGGAGGCATTTAGTTTAGGAGCATTTGATTCAATGTTGTCTTAATACTACGTTGTATTATGTAAAAAAATAATTATTTTATTTGACATATTCAGAAAATATCAAAACATCTAAATAACATGACAATAACGTCAAGATAGCATCGAATTAAATGCCCTTTTAATATTATTTATACAAAAAAAATTATTGTTTGAGTTGATAACATAACATAACATCAAAATAATATTAAGCCAAACATCCCCTTAAAAGAATATATCAATAGTACATGATCAAAATGTTGTTAACAAAGAAACGGTTTAACAACTACATGAAAATTTTGTTTCAGAAAGTGGGCACTCAAAAGGCTGTAACAATTATTAGTGCATCAAACATACCTTCCCGTTACATAAATGGCAGTCTAAATATGATATAAGAATTGATACATGCAAATCCTACAAAGGTTCAATGATCAGTGAGCAGGCATAGGTTATCAACAGAAGACATAACTTTTCATACCTTGTGTGAGGAATAGGAAACCGGCACAGATTCCATTCTGGACTGCAATCCACTTTTAATCGACATTGCGGAAGACTCAAAATGTCCTTGAATATTTCTTGATTTCATATAATATGGAGGATATCGAAACCAAGTCTTTATTCAAAGCCGAACCGCCTGCTATTTTCTTGACAGAGTCTGAGAGCCTTGTGTAATACAGCAGCAGTTGGGTCAAGGCAGCTTTTAGTATCTCCATTCCGCAGAGGAAATTGCTGAAGGATGTAATCACATCTTTATGCATCAGTTCGATGGCGTTCTTCCACCTGCTTGCAAAGTCCTTCACCAGTGATTCGGCATCAGAAACAGAGGGCTTTTCCACACTGGAGCTCGAATCTTCTGCTGCTAAAAAGAGGTAATGTCATATGAAACATAAAAAATTATGCTGCATAGAAGAGATTCTAGGCAAAAAAAAAAAAAAACATAGTAATTTTTTAACTTACAAGCTCGGGTTTTCACGAATTTAATCAGTTCACTGAAATGCTCAAAAAGTAGCTCTTCCTGGAGTAGGATCAGCGTATCAAAGAAATATTAGTATTATATTAAAGGAATATAAAGTTGTATGGATAGTACGAAACAAATAAGAAAATACTCCAATAAACAAAAAGAAGCATAGAACCTCAGATATGCCACAAGTCTAAATTGAGAAAATCAGATACAATAGAAGAAAAAAGTAAATATAATATTTCTTGAGCCTGTTTTTGCGACCTAGTAATAGCTGAGAACATTGAGAGAATTGAAGACAGCACCGGTTGATATTAGATATGAATTAAACCTTTACATTGAATCTACGAGGTGGACGTAAAAAAAAATCAGCACGGCTCATATGCTTGGGGTATGCGTTTGTATAAGGACGAATCTAAGCAACATAAAGCTGTCAAAGCAAATAATGGAGAACCAAATGATCTTCCAAATGTATGAAGTCAAGTATTCGACAGATTTAGGACAATGAAGAATATGAGTGAATAGTTATCGATAATCATGTTTGGAAATATATTTAAATGGATCATAGTATGTTATCATACTATGGCAAGAATATAACTTAAGTATGCCAGGGAATGAATACTGAGAATTTGTTGGTGTGCCTGCATTTTGTCATAAAGTTGTACAAAGTGTCTCAAAATCTTTAAGAAAGAATATAAATGAGATCATTTTACATGCCAGACTATAGGTCCAAATGTCAAACACGGTGCTATCATAACAAGACAGCCCTATAAGAATGTGTACATCATAGATAGTAATTTTAAGCAATTTATTGTAATCCTATCAGTTTTAGGCACAATAGAGATGTCAGAGTTAGACTTCCTCATTATAAACACCAAAAATTCACCCATAATGGTAAAACTGAAAATAAAGCTGGAGAATAAAGTACATCACTGCTATAAAATAAGACACTACTAATTAAGCTTTAGACTAGTCCTAGCCAATAGACTAAGGCTATGTTTAATGTGAATTTCAAAATACATCTCAGGTTGGAAGCATAATATTGGTAGTCAATGGAAGTTTTCTAGACCATTTCAATCCCGAATGGTGAAAATTTTCATTTTCTGATACATTAATTTATGTCCCCAAAAGTACAAATAAATTAGCTATTTGTGGCTTAGTTTATTAATATTTATATCTTGAGTTTGATGGGTTCTCTAAGCTAGTCCTGCTACTAATGCTGGTAACTGATCACATCGGTGCAGAATTTTCATGTATGAGGATTTAGAATCTGTGAGTGCAATGTGCTTCAACCTCACTAGCATCACGAAGGGAAACAGGCCCCTACATATGAAAAACTCACTTTCTGGTAACAACAGGGTAATACTTCAAGCACCGTAGCCAATAAAAGGGAAGATCACATTTACAGAAGTCAAATTTTTTTAATTACTATACCTTGCTCGCCTAATCATTGCAATAAAGAAATTACAAGAAACACATCGTGCTAGAAAATGAAAAAATGTAGAAAAGATAAAGTTAAAATGACTGTATTAGCGAGAATTTTGAAATAACATTTACCAAAGATAAAATTATGAAGAATAGAATTATAAAGTTGTATAGCACAAAGGTAAGTCTGAGTAGTATTAAAGAGAATAGATAACATTTTGGTCAGAGAAACAAGAAAAAATAGCAAGTATGCTAAAAGTTACTTGGTTAAGTATGATAAAAATGATTGAGATATTGTAAGGTTAAAAGCACAAATTGCACTAAGTAGGATTCACTACAGGAAAATTTACATGAAGTATCCCAAATACTTGAAAAGGTTGCTAATGATGATTACTGTGCTGGTGGCCTAATCTTTTCGATAGCTACAAGATAGTGAAGTTGTGCCAACGTAAAACAATAAGTTTAATATAATTAGTAATTAAGAAAGCTACAGCAGTACCACATATATAGCAATATTGCTCTTTAAAAGATCCTCAAAATGCATTTGCATCTTCCCACCTTCAGCACCAGCTTCCTGTATGACAAAGCAGTGCAATCATTAAAATGAAGACAGCTCACCTAAAGTGAACTTCTTATCTTTACCTTTAAAATGGAAATTGTCATGTCATAGTTGTTTATGAGAAACACAGTCTGCAATTTTGGTTTTGCGAACATTTTAGCCAATTTAGCTAACAACTCCTCGACTGCCATCCGTAGCCTTTCCAAGTTAAGATCAAGCTACAAGGAGTGAAGGATATTTAATAATCAGAAAAAGAACATCCTATAGTGGTTGATCATAAATCAGAATTTTTATTTTTTTTTGGAAGTTCACAAAAGCATAACATAAATCCAATCATATGAAGCTACCTGGCCATCTCCATACTCAACATTGAGGTGAACAAGGGAGGCTGTGAATTCAGCGTAACGACGCATCACATAATGAGGATGAACATCATCTTCCCATAATGTCTTCACATTGGCATTACGTAAACTGTTCAGATGCATGTCAAATATCATCTTGAAACGGGGCCATAAAGAAATATTGACCTGCTCAATTTAGAATTTCCTTGAACAAATTACAGTTTGCATGATGATGTACACTATTTATTCAGAAATGAACATCATAATATAGAAACAGAAAAAGGCAATCAACAGGAACAAAACTTGCTGAAATCTGTGAAAGCTATGGATAGATTCATAGATGACTTCAAATAAGGAAATGTTTCTTAGCCTCTGTTTCATGGATAACTATTTTTTCAATTTTTTTATAAAAAAAAATATAGAGTTTTTTTTGAGATATATATGTGATGAGAAATAAAGTTAGTTAATTGTGAAAATATTAAGGGGGCATTTGGTTCAATGTTATCTTGATTTTATAATATGTTATTTAGCGAAAGTAATTGTTTGGTTTAATGACATCTATAAATACTTTTCTATTAGATTATAAAATTATTAATCAAAAGATGACATCTAGATTACATAACATAACACTAAAATAACAATGAACCAAACGCTACCTAAATAAAATTGGTTGATGTATTGAGAATTGTATAAGCTACTTTATTTTTTAAAAAAAATAGTCAAGGCCAACTTAGACACCAACCAAACAGAAGCTAATTGTCCAACACTGTGCATTATGTTCCAAGTACTTCAATTAAATGCGCTATAACTAGAAGTGAAAGTTAAGAATCTAAATAGGGCCTTCTTCCTCTTCTTACAGAAACACAAGATAGACAGAGAGACAGAGATGTACATAGAGAGAGCGAGGAGGGGGCGGGGGGAGTAAATAGATAATACATAATACATAGCTGAATATACATAACTGCTTATGAGACTATAATAATTAAACTTGTAAAAAATATATGATTACACATATGTGTACAAGTATGTATATGTGGGTATACAAGCATATAGGCGTGGAACTTTCAAAGTTCCTTCAGACCAGGAACCCAGAGTCTAGCCAGAGTAGATAAACTTGGTATTCCCGAATTGAGGTGATCTCCTTTCACAGATCTCCACTAATTTCCCTCTTACTTTGCTAATTTAAGTATTTCTTGTATCCTTGTTATTTGTTATGTCAGAAACCATAAGCAAATAAATTCTTTTAAATAACAAAAAAATAATTTTAAAAAGAAACCCATACTCAAGTGACTACTTTTATTATTTTATTTTTTTGTTTTCCAAAAAAGCACATCGTTCAAGCTTCTTATCTTCTAAGTAGTAAAACCCTAACTAGCACTCCTCAGGCTGCATTTGGAGATGCTTTTGGCCCTGTTTGGTGCGAGGACCAAAACAAGACCAAAATGGTACTAATTTAAAAAACAACAATAATAATAATAAATAAATTTTTTAAATCATTCTACACAAATTCTAATATAAAAAATATTATTTTACTTTACACACTCAACAATTTAAAATAAAAATATTAACTTTATTTCACATTCTAGATTAAAATATTTGAATCGAGTATTTTGATCTAGGATGTGAAATAAAGTTTATATTTTTATTAAAAATTATTTTTTATATTTAAATTTGTATAGAATACTTAAAAAAAAATTATTTATTATTATTATTGTTGTTTTTTAAATTAGTACTATTTTGGTCCTGATTTTAGTCCTCGCGCCAAACAGGGCCTTTGGGTTAGAAAACATACCTTTTATGCAGCTGATAGCTAAAAAATTGTGTTTAATAAAATAGATTTTGAAATAGTTTTAGCTTTTAAAAAATAAAAAATCAGCTATAATCAAAGATAAAAAAAAAATTCAAAAAAGCTATTTTTAGCTTTTAAAACTAAAGACAAAATTACCCTTGCTAATTTATCTAATATCAATAATATTTAAAATTATTGATTATTCAACAATTACTTTTTTATAATTACTGTAGGTAAATTATAAAGTTTTGTAAATAATTACAAATTAATTTTAAAATAATCACATATATTGTAAATAAATAATTATATATATAAACATATCAATTATGTTTTCTAAATAATTTTAAAAAACATATATTTTTAAAATTAATTATCATTATATATATATATATATATTAATTTTAAAATTATAACTATTCTCTATAATATATATTAATAATTGTGTAATTATATATATAATTTATTATAAATTAAAAATATGTATATTTTTTATAATATTTATAATAGTTTGAAATTTATTATATAAATATATATTAATTAGTAGCAATAAATAAAAAATATATTAAAAATATATAATCATTATATATCGTCAATATAAATAGAATTTAAATTATTCTATGCATGTCCAATTTGATCAAAAATATAAGCTAACTATACGGCATAGTAGTTTCTACTAAACAATACTCTTTTTAATGGCAAATTTTCATAGCAGCTTTCCAAAGAAAAAAAATAAATTATAAAATAAGTTTTGCATAATTATAAAATACAATACTATTTTATATAGCACAACAATATCAAACAGAGCCTTAACTATCTCATTATTATAATATACTCCAACAAAAACGAATTTATGTGCCAAAATAAGGAACACGTTAACAAAACTAGTATGAAGATTCATTTGAAGCCTTTATAGCAAGTAATTGAATAAACACACATGCACAGACTGAGGGTGCAAGTTGCTTAACAAAATTAAGAACTTGTCTGCCAAGGAATAAATCCTGCATTTGCTACAACAAAAAAATCCATGCCATAATAAGCAAGAAAGCAAAAAGGTCAGCATGAAAAGCTGATACTGAACTAGCAGCAAGCTTTATTTGTTGTTTTTATAGCAACTAAATAAATAAAAACAATAGAACAACTGACGAGCAAATTGCTTAACAAGATTCATACCTTGTCCAAGTATGAGTCCAGACATGGAATCCGGCGCCTAAACATGATCAACTGCAAGGTTTAAAAAAAAAATTGTTCCAAAAAAAACTGCAGTAAAAGCATGTGTGATTTTACTATAGTAATTATTCTTATGCAAATTTTAAACTGCATAAAGAGTTAAGTAGAAAAAGCCATCGTTTGCGGACAATTTGCTTGTCCAAAGAAAAAAGACATCAAGTTCTTATTTATGTGGAGCTCAGTACTAGAACACAAGCCATTTCATTTTTTTCGACATTTAGCTAAGTTCTTCCAGAATCTACTAACATCAGTTTATATGGTAAAACTTGGATGTCACTTTAGGCTCCGCTCTGCTTGTGACTAAACTTGACATGACCAAAAAACTCAACAAAATGAAAAGATAAGAAAAAATCATTACAATTATATTTCAACCATGGCTAAAATAGCGATCAGCCAACCAAAATTTTAGACTTTACAATGAAAAGTGGTGTCTTAGTCAGGGAGTAAAAACTACTAGGCATAATCTAGTAGAACCAAATTTGATTAAACAACAAATTTTTTTGAATTTAAAAAAATTATCATATTATATTGAGATGAGACTTTAAAAAACTAAGTGTTCATATGAGTCAGCAGTTGGAACTTTTGAAAGCAAGACCAGAACTTTTTCGGTAATACTGAATTCAACATTCAAAGTTCCCATTGAAGTATAAAGACAAAGATATAGCAAAAATGAGCAGGTAAGAGGAACAATAAAAAATAATAATCTGAATTTAACAGAAAATATTATGCTGTAGACAGTGTATTCTTGAAGGTGTCTGTAGAAAGTGTATTCTGAAATGCAGAAATAAGAACTCACCAATAGATCTTTGTGAATATAATCTTGTAATCACATCTAATAAAAAAATATTGGAGTTATTTGTCCATCAAAAGAGCAACTTATCCTCGTGAAAGATCAAAAACAAACTGAGAATTTTACATATATTTCCTAAAAACTTACTAATTTACGTATTGGACAATCTATACATGGAACTTACGACTAGCACACACAAGTGTACATATTACGTACAACTCAGTCTAGATAAGATTTCTAAAAAACTACATTAATAAAGAAATGTTTTTCTTACCCAATTCACTAAGACATTTTGCTAAAATTACAAAAAAAGAGATATGGGGTCGATGCCAAGGCACTAACCTCTCAATGTTGATAGCAGGGAACCAACCGTTGCCAACAATGACACTAGAACCTGAGGGCCAATAGCTACAAAAGGAGCTAAGGCCTCTTTACTCTTGACGGGGATCTAAAGCTCCTCCAACAAAAGCAATGAAGGTTGAGCACCTAGTACAAGTGGTAGGGTCCAAGCAGCATCTACCACACCTACAACCACCTCTCCCCTCTAAACTTGCAAAGAACGCTATATATTAAATTTTAAAAAGATTGAGTCAATTGGGTAGATTCTATATTTATCTGATATTGGGATTATCATGCTTCCAGTATTTTAGACTAGTGAAACATAAAGGCCCAATAGTAAAACCCAACAAGACCTTTGAGCCTTCTTCCTTCCTGGAGTGTCCCCACACTTGAGTTCCCACTAGCCGAATCCACAATCACTGAGAGCAGATGGAGCAAATCCTCGAAAAACAAATAATGTAATTTGAAATCAAAATATCATTAATATCTATTTAGGCAGAGATATTGGAGTCTTTAAAGGATTTGGCTGACTTCAACAAAGAGCTGTCACATATTGTCTTGATCATATGGAAATACACAAGCATATATGACCTATACTCGATAGGGCCGTATTCTTTCTACCAAAGAAGAATTAATGGGGATATATTCATGATTGACGGATTGAATTAGATTGTGCCATGATGCTTTTGATGGATTAATGCAAATTTTTTAAAAATGTTTTAACCTATTAAGTTTGTTAATGTTGCTTTTGTTAAGTACATTTTTTTAGTCTCACATCATTTTGTTTTTTGAAAAAGACATCATTTTGTTTTACGGTAAGATTAATCATTCTATTTATAGAATCTAAGATTCTAAGATTCTCACCTAAGATTCTGATCCTTCTTATTTGGACTATCAATCTCTTCACAGAATCTAAGTCAAACTAAAATTCTCACAAATCACGGTTTAATTGAAACGGTCAACTATAGATTCTATGAAGAGATTGATAATCCAAAAAAGAAAGATCAAAATTTTAGGTGAGAATTTTATAATCCATAGTTACCCGTTTAGTAAATAAAATAAAGAATTTTGGAAACCATAACTTATTTGCAACACCAACTGCCATTGCCATCTCTTCAATCATCATTTGTCGATTCCTGAATTCCTCCGTCAATTGATTCAAAACTCAGCCTAGCAATGTGAAGATCCTTCATCCAAACTATTTTCTCCCGGTATAGATGTATTCTACATCAATATCATAAACCCACCTCCATCGCACACTACACATCTTCATCCCCTGTGAAATAAAAGAACCCATTGAACACTGTGGTTCATGCCACATTCAATCACATGAGCCATAAAGTGTATGAGAAGTAGCCTTCAATTAAATATTCCAACAGTAACACGCATTTAGCTTGCACTGATTCAAAATGATGGCCACAATCTATCACAAAAGAGGATCACAGCTTCTATTGAATACAAGAGAATAAAATTGTAGAGAATAACATAAGGTTAATCAAGTTCAACAGTCATGTTCTTAACAACATAACCATTTATATGGAAAACACCTTAATTACAAAAAATTATGTATTTTACCATTAATGATGAAATATTACGTATACAATAACAACAACCCAAGCCCTTATCCAACTAAATGGGGTCGGCTATATGAATCCCTTATTTCCATTGCATTCTATTAAATAACAAATTCTTATTTAGCTCTAAATATATAAGATCATTGCTTATAGTTTATTGTCATATCTTTTTTGGCCTTTCATCTTCCTCTTTTATCTAGACAAGATCCAATAATTTAATTTTTTTTACTGAAGTTTCTATTACTCCACAATTTATATGTCCAAACTATCTAAGCCGACTCTATCTGAGCTTATCCTCAATTGAGGTCACTCCAACTTTTTCACACATATACTCATTTCTCATTTTATCCTTTCACGTATACTCGCTCATCCACCTCAGCATCCTCATTTCTACGACACTTATCTTATTTATGTGTTTTACTTTATAAGCCAGCATTCAGCACCGTATAACATCGCTGGTTTTATAATTATTCTATAAAATTTACCTTTAAGTTTGACTGAAATATTTTATCACACAATACGCCAAATGCATTTCTCCATGTTATACATCCTACTTGAATCCAGCTAATGATGAAATATTATGTATATTGCACTAAAATTTACAAACTTATAGATCTTACATTATTTTTGAATAAAATGGCATTATACTCCAAATCCTAAACCCTAAATCTATAACTTATAATCCAAAATATTAAATCTTATGCTCTAAATTACTTTAACACTAAAAATCATAAATTCAACTTTAACCCTAACATTTTAATTTTTCTAAATTAGTTATACATAAAATGCACTTTAAACACAATCTAGTGAGATAAAAGCCTCTACTGTAGATTTATGAATCATACACAATAGGATTAACATTCATGAAAATGTATCAGCAATATAATTCATAATATTTTTCAAGAATGTCATGTGAAATATATAATTTTATAAAATTTCAATGTGATATAAGTAATATTTTATCTTTGACGATGAGATACGTAATTTTTCATAATTAAAGTGTTCTTCATGCAAACCCTCCAGGAATTTATTACCATACCTGGTGTTGAAGTACAATTCGAATCATAAGCATTATACCAATTGCATCATAACAATTTGGCAGTACTGCATTGAAATGCTCATCAATAACTGCAAATGGCCCTAAAAAGGGAAAAAGAAAAGATTGAGATGCACTTTAAAGAACATTTTTAATATTAAAAAGCTTCCAGAGCATATTTTCTCTCAACTTTTTATAATCTATGACTGAAGACTAATGTAAATGCTGACTTTAAGTTCTTTGGTCTGCCATACAAAATAGTCGCCAATACTTGTTTTTCCTGGCTTAACTACATATTATCAAAGGAAGTGAATATTATAGAATGTACTTTTTAGTTACCAGATAAAACATTTTTTCAATTAACTACTAAAATTGCTTCAAGTTGCTGCAATTTGTATTAGAGAAAGCAAATTATTTATAGAGTTACCAATACCATACAAATGCAAAATTTTGCAAGTACTTGGGCTTATTACAATAGATTATCATCAATGGTAAGATATCTTTGCTATATTGACAATACAAACTAGACAACAGTGCTTATACCATATGTAAATATAATATCTATCTCACATATAACAATAAAACATATGAAATATAACAATTTATAATATCAAGTTGATGTATGACTCAACCATAGAAACCATTCGGTATCTTATATCTTATTTCAGTATTTTCATGTTTCTTAGCCTTAAGTTGTCCTTCCGTTCTCTAATATGGAACTATTATTCTTGTACCCCTCAATCTAGAAGTCTGTCAAAAATCCTTGCCCCTTTATCATCCTAAAAGCCTACCAGGAATCTCTGTTAAGTTGGGTCGCTACAAACTGCTCTCGCCCTCATCAGTCCCAGGTGTACAAGCCTACCAGCTTCCGCTTACTTTATTCTCGGACCACATCGTACTATGAAAAGTAAACTCAAATTACATAGATATTGTTACACAATATTCAACAATGAATATTACTCATTGTTATAGTATCTATAAGAGTTCAATATCTCATCAAGAACATAATATTAACAAAAATCCATCAATTAAGCATATAAGCGAACCGGTACTAGTATTAGAATAACAACAGATAAACAATAGCATAACAATAGATAAACATGCAATAGAATAACAATACAACAATAATATTATAATAAAAAGAGATTTCATTATCATTTCGGTACATATCAACACCATATCATCGTGAGCAAATAAAGGAACCTATTTGTTGATTAGAAACTGATAATAGCATAAGAAGTTAATGCTTTTAATTTGAAAAATAAATTTGCATATATATCGCTATGTCATAACGGTTATTAATAAGAAGTCTATGTGCTAGGAGGTTATTTTCCTTACTCATAATAACATTATTATTCTTGGTTTAGTTATATCATTCTTTAAGCACAATTTACAAGTCGTTTTTTGAAATGGACTAAAAGAATACAATAGCGACAATATAATATTTAAAAAAATAAATAAATAAATTTCTAAAACAAAATGAAAAAGAAATAATCATAGTCACTACTGACTGAACAAATTTAAGGGTCTGCATCCCCTTTAATTTAGAGCTTTAGCCAAAACTAGGGATGCAGTAACACGAAGGCTAATAAATGCAACATAGAAGACTAAAAAGAAAATACCTGCAAAGATTTCATAGAAAATGGAATCTTCTCCAAAAAAATCATCACAAAAAAGGTACCTAGGTATCACCATAAATAGCGTTCAGAAGTTGTTAATACAACAAGAAAATAAATACTTAAGTGAGAAAGGAGTTACTCTGAGGTAGCAGTATCAATCAAGAGCTTATGCAAGCTCCTAAAAAGAACTTCGTATGGATATTTTTGGGAATTAGCTTCCGCAATATGTGGAATCAGAGCTGGTTGATCAATCTCCTGCAATAAAGGACTTTATCACAATCATATCAAAGAATCAATACATGTGAAATGAATAAAATTTCCTCTTGATGCTAGAGTACTCAAAAGTATTTCAACGTTAACACAAATAAAATGAATATATAGATTTATAAATAACAAGAAATGGAGGAGTATCATTAAAAGGATTAATGAATACAATTTATTACGAGTGAAATTTATATATCAATGAAATAAGTCATTTTAATTCTCTTCTTAAATTTAGCATGGTAATGTTTTTAAATTTAGTGGAGTCATTATGCTCAAATCTAGAAACCTATAAGTATTTGTTAAAAGATTTCTGTGATATTCTCCTTATCAGAACGGAGAATGAACCAAGAAATAGTAATGATTCCAGTAAAGATTCATCTTAGAAACTATCATGAGAAAGGTCATCCATCATGAATAAAGAACTGCTGCCAAAAAAAGGTGCTTTTTCAACAACACATGTAATCCGAGGTTTGAAACCTCAATGAAGGAATCCCTCGTACAATGATAGCAGTTCTCTTACAGGGAAGGCCTCGAAAACTTACTATAAAAGTCTCAACATCCTCATAGGAATTCTCCGAGGAAAGGATACTAAACTTGAAAGCGATGTGCTTCTAGAGGATCAGTAGGTGGTTATTCAAAAGTAGGGGTGAGAGTATGGCCCAAACATCAATAATGTCTTAATGTTCAGATCGCTATTAAGCTCGAATAGAGCTCGAGTAAATTTTATTGAGCTTCCATTCATGATCATGCTGAACTAGCTCGGATTGAATTTGGCTCAAATATTATATTTTTAAATAACAAATATAATTTATTTATATAATATAGTTTATTTTTTATAAATAGAATGTAAGTCATAATGGTTAAGAGTATATGCTGGGAAAGTTAATGGATATGATTAACTTATATTTAAATCAAAGAAGGTTGCTTAATTTTTTTTAAAAATATTCTCAATTCACTAAGGAATTTGAGCTGACTCAATTAACGTACCTCAAAATCCAATGCTAGTCAAGTCAAGCTTGCTCGAACTTGAAATCAATCCAAGCTTGAATCGATCTATAAATCAATAAGCCGATCTTGAGCAATGCCTAGCTTGACTCAAACTCAAAACATTCTCACCCCTATTCAAAAGTGGCCACATTAGCATCTCGTCAGACTAATATGTGACAAGCCACGTCAGGACAACATCATGTAAGTCATTCTTGAGATTTTTAAGAACAGACGTTGCCTGACCCTTCTAAAATATGTATAATCCGACAAACTTGATACAATTTACCAACAACGACAAAGCCTTAATCCCAAAGAACTTAGGCTTCGCTACATCAATTTCCCTTCTTCATCAAGCTTTATGTGAAGCAATGCTCTCTATGAAAGATACAATTACCAAATGATAAAAATTAAACTAGAAGTACAATAAATTTTTGTATAATAGATAATACAAAAGTAATTAATGCATATATGTCTAATTAATAATACTCCAGTTTAAAATCTATAATAGTGCAATCAGCTAAGAATCCAGTTCCTCTTACCAAAAAAATGGTTTCAAATCTCCTGTTACTATCAATAAACACATGCACAAAATATTAAGATCACCTCATCTTGACCATGAATTACAAGTTTGAAGTTGTAGTACCATAAGCAAGAAAAGTAAAATGCCAAGAAAGATGTCAAGAGGAACCAAGTAAAAGAAACCAAAATATAATTAATATCTCTTAATTATGATTGGAAGGGCAACAGAAGTTATTAAATGAGAATAATATCACAAAACTTGAAATGCAAAGAAAACAATCAATCCAAGGTCGAAGTAAAACAATTAAATGCATTCAAAAGGAAATTAGAAGTGCAGAAATTAGGTCTAGAACATTATGGGATGAGAAGAAGATTTCATCAAATAGCACATTAACATAAATAGATACGTTAGCAAGAGACCTTTAAAATATTTATTCTATCTCCTAAAGAGAATACTGAAGAACGATTCTTTATCGGTTCTCTTGCCCGTAAGAAAATCCCGGTACTTCGAGTCTCCACTCCAAGCAAATCAGTCGATGATGCTATATCAAGCTGCAGCTTCTCCATTGCTTGTATATACACACGGAAATGTGCACTTAAAACCTGAGAGGCAAAGGAAAATGATCAAGCAACAACCCAACAAAAGTAACAATCAAAAAATAACACTCAAGGCATGTGAATTCCAATTGGGTATAAGCATGTGCTGTCAGAATATAATAATAGAGTAGCTTTACAGAATGTAGTCCCTACCCAATAAATTTTCCTAATGAGAAAAAAAGCCCTTCTTCCAAAATGTAACATATCATTGCCAGAATTACACCATGTTTATAGTAGGATTTAAGATTAAAACATAAACTGGTTTATAAAAAAATGGAAGGTTTTAGCTAACCCAGCACAGCATTCATGCAGCTTACAGATTATAATTGTTAAACAAGCTTCAGTATAGATAATACCTAATTCCATAAAGGGTACCGAACAACTATTACCTTGTTCATTGTATCAATATATGCCGCTCGAACCTCTGTGTAAATTTCTTTACCATTCTCTTTAAGAAAAATGATCACATACCTGCACTCTCAATTTTTATGGTTGGGTTAAATGCAGAAATACGTGTAACGCACACGCCGAAACTAGAATGCAGCCAAGAACAAATTGACTATTTTAAAAAACAACCTTCAACAAATAAATGCCTCAGTCAACAGTATCCAATCTATAAAATTATTGATAGTGAAAAGGAGACTGAAAGATGTAACAGATTATGAACAAGCTACAGAAAATGTTGAACAGTGTTTTTAAAAGATAGTGGACAGTTGCATTAGCACTTACTTGTATTTCAAAAGAACATTTTGCTGCAGGATCTGAATATTAGTTTTGGGCTTTCTTAAAGCGTAAAGCTTTTGAACCATAAAATCGAAAACCTAAAGGAGAGTATGATATGTATTAACATAGCTATGTAATCACAGTTAAGCAAGCAGACAAGAAAAAAAGTGGATATAAAGATAAATGAGGTAAACAGCATGATCAATTTAGTTGCGTCTATTGAGAGTATGATATGTATTTACAAATTATATTCAAAGTTAACAAAAGTTTGAGTAATATGCATTACATAATGACATGATCTATTTAGTTGCGTCTATTGAGAATGCATGTCATGTTAATCTATAGAAGCAATTTAGATGTATTACACAATATGCTATTGTATTTGTTTATGATTGAAACATACAAGACTGCATATATTATTATAAAATGAGATTTTTCTCCTGAGTCCACTTTGATAGGCTCCTACATGAAATGTTGCAGGTATCACATTTAATGCATAAGGATGGGACATTAAAAGATAAAAATAAAAAGAGATTGAGTGAGTCGTGTTTTAAACTTTGTTAAATTATAAAATTTGTGTAAAATGACATTTTATTGTGTAGCTTGGACTGATTAGAGTATTTATTATAAATTAAGACAATTATTCTATTGTTTAGTATAGATGTTATCTGAGATTTTTATTATACATTAGTTTGTGATATACCATATGAAACTTAAAGATAAAAAGAGAATTTTATCAGTTGTATATGTTATTTTAAATTATAAGCTAAGTACATGTATTTCTAATATCTTGGTTATCGATTAGTCAGAAGATAAATAATGGATCCAAGTTATCAATGATCGAGTCGTCACAAACTAGCTCTAAAGGCGACTCTAAATAAATCAAGAACAACTGACACCGATTGATCAACACTATTTTTTTGTTAGTATTTTTGTATGCATAAACAACTTTTTATGTGTACACAAACAGTTGTTCTTTTTGAAACATTTATGATATAATCAAAAGTCAAAACAATTTCTGTGTAGTGAGCTACACAAAGGAACGCTACAATAAATTGAGTGAAACACTAGGAAAATACAACAAGCAGCTATACTAACGGAGTTTAACCAAGATGAAAAGCATGCAGTTTTAACATTTATTTGTGGCTTATATCAAGCAAATTTTTGAGCATTTATTTAGTTCCAATAAAAAACTAGATGGATGGAAATAATGTAACTTGTTCTCTTATTAACAAATATCCAAAAAGAAATTTGATCATTCATGAAGTTTTATTTATTTTATCCAAAAAAAAATGAACAGGTAGCACTAATTAATATACAATCTATGCAGGTTTACACAAATTAACATATGTATGATTCGAATGTAATTCACACCATGATGGATGAATTCGATTGAGACTATAATAGAATAAAGTGCATTTTGTTGCATAAATACACATCAAAATTTTAGCATGTTGGTAAACTATAATAAGGAACAAAGACATAAAAGAAATGGTAAAAAGAGATGGTGATGTAAGGCAGTTAATCATAGATTGCTTTTCCATTGTCCTAAGAGAAGTTTGTAGAAAATAGATTACTTACAGTACCTTTGCAACTGCCTTTTGTCGAAGTCTTTCAAGTTCTGGTTGAACATCCTTTAGTGCTTTAGATGCCTTGATCATTGGTTCAGCTTCAACAAATTTAAGCTTCTTGCTTAAAATCTCAAGGGTTCTTAGATATTCTTCATTGACCTGCATGAATCTACCGCAGCCAGTTTAAACTCTTTGTAAATGTCTATTTAGCTTTTAATTTAACACTAAAAGTATTTATGGTACACATTCAATAAAAAATTAACAATAACAACAAATAGCTTAGTACAAATAACAATTTCACACTATTCAACTCTGAGATCTCATTTGGTTGGAATATGTTTTTGAGATGATTTTAATTTTTTTTTAGATAAAGAGAAAAAAATATTTTAATACTATGATGTGAAATAAAAATACTTTATTATTGAGGATTGTGCTACAAGTGAAATAAAGTTAATTTTTTATTGATGCGTAGGATGCGAAATAAAGTTAATTTTTTAATTGACGCGTAGGATGTAAAATAAAATTAATTTTTAAAATTGGGATTTTTGGCGCTCTAACAAAATAAGCCTAAGAAGCTTCAATTAATTATAGCCGCTCAGCAATTTGATAGCTAAAAGGTTCGGTAAGACAATTAATACAAAAGAATAGGTAGAGTGCACATCAAATCTGAAGACGTGAAAAAGATAACAAATTGTGTAGTAACAAAAATAATCAAGCGTTACTCCACCCTAAGATGTTTCAGCCAACTCTAACAGGTCAACATAGCTATATTTGAAAGTTAAATTAGATTGAAAACACAATTAGTTGCTCTTTTCATATTAAGGGAGCCCACAAATTTAAGAACAACAATTATAAGTTACTCATTAAAAATTTGAAAGTTTTATTTGGAACTAAAATATCTACATCACCATTCACAATAGCCAGGAACTTATTTGATATCAATGCCAGCATAGTCATACCCTTTTTAGCAATCTCAAAAACCCCGAAAGTCTTGCACTTTTAAACCCGATTTTCTAACTTTATTATGATGCCCGTGGCCGAAGAGGGTGGAAAGTGATCGTCAGGTGATGTACTAAGAGAAAGGAATCAATGAGGCAAAGCGCGGCTCCCGGCAAGCTTCTAGGCCAATAAATAGTAGTAAAAGGGGTACAAGAATGAATCGTTTCACATCAGAAAGGGGAGAGATTTTGAGCTGTATAAATAGATAACGTGATTTCAAATAGTACAGGCGTCTTTTGGGACAAAATCGTAAGGCTAATAATGGAAAACTCCGTAGTTAAGCGTGTTTGAGCTAGAGCAGTACTGAAATGAGTGACCTCTTGGGAAGTACTTAAATCACGCAATTTCCCAAAGTCAAAGCGGACAATACCTCTACATTTAAATCATGGGATGCTATATTTATAATCTGCTAATTTGTGATACTTCTAATCATATATATATATTTGTACCTCTGTCCTTTCCATGATTTTCCAATTTGTGCGCTTTTTGTCTCATTCACATATTCACTAGAATGGCACACTGATTCTTGCTACTTCTAAATTTTTTTCTTTTTGAGCTACCTCCACCACCAAAAGTGTTTAAAAACTGACTTCCAACATTTAAGTTCAACATAGAAAAATAACCATAGTGCAAACTCAAACAATATCAATATACTGATGTCCCACATTAGTATTACAAAATACTAAGGTAGCTGCATAATTCTTAATTATTTCAATTAAATCAGATGAACAACATTCTATGAGAACCATGATGAATGTCCTACCCACTGATTTTCATAATCTCCTAGCGATAGAACTTACTTGATGTACTAATTATTTTGTGCAATGAAAGGCCTAGCCAAACAACAACAACAACAAAGTCTTTATTCCACTAAGTGGGAAAAGGTTTAGCCATACTTTCAAAAATATTTCTAATTTCTAATATCATAGGGCCTATTTGGTAGGCAACATGAAGCGACTTCAGCCTTCTTGAAGCAAATTCATTTAAGTGAATCTACTAAACATAGTTTTTGATCAAATGAAGCTGAATCCTAACAAACAGCTTCAAGCTATTTTTAAACCTATGAAGCTAAAACCAACTATAACATGGGTTCAAGCAAAGTAGCTTCACTTATCTAAAGCCACTTCAAGAGCTGAATTCAATTCTACTTATTTCAAATCCAAATTCGCTATCAAACAGGGCCATAATCTTTACGAAAACACAATCCAGAAATTTGACATATAAGACAGTTTTAAGAAGCATGAATAGATCCAATTGAAAGCCAAAGAGGTACAAACTGCACAGAAAAACTAGAAAACTTTCCAAAATAAAACAGATGCTAAAAGATCCTGGATATAAAATGGATAACAAAAGTGATTTAAACATAAAATGGACAAATATTTACCTCACCATCAAGAATAATGTCAACCATTCTAGGAGGTACAATAATGTCTTCAACAAATTTGGACAACTTTGACTCTGCTGCCTGTGAAAAGAACATATAAAACCAATCAATAGCTTATCATGACCAGTTGACCTTTAATAGAAAACGACAAGTATCCTGATGTAAAAGCATTTAATGGTATGAGTCGCATTTTTACATCCTTTTAATTCCTATTTCCAAACAAAGTGAAGAAAAGTATGGCTAATTAGCATAGCAAATTAATAAACTCAGCTCATACACAAATTGAAATATATAAGTTGATGTCAAACCTTCCGATTTTTTAGCTTCAGCCCCATGTCCATGGATTTTTCTTGAAGAGTTTTAATCTCTGAACTTATAGAGCTAATCTCAGCCTATGACAAAGACCACCATAAAAATTAGGGAACCTCACATATGTTCTACAACAAAAGTGCATTCGAAAAATAAAATCCAAAAAGACCTCCATATAGTATTCAAAAAATTTTAAGTGGAAATCATAAAAATAACAAGATGCGAGCCAACTCACATTTTTTTTTGGTAACAATCGGTAAAATGAAAAGCACATGCATTCCCCATCCACATATATTGCATTCAAAAATTTCAAGAAAGATAAGAAATTTAAGATTAGAAATTTAGGATTCTGAACTACATGATGATTGCCTTAACTTGAACAAATGTGAAACAGGAACATAGGAAGAAGATATTTGAATAAATTTAGAAACTAAAAATTATAATTGCTGGGTTTCAATCTCTGATCAAACTTTTCATATTTTTTTCATGATATGAAATCACTAATCATTTAAACATGTGCACAGACATTCATGTGTTGGCTTTTATGGCACCATTTATACAGAAAGCTAAGATAAAGTATTAAATGAAATTATTTTGGAATTCATGCCATTTCTGGAAGCTAAGATATGAATAACAATGAAAGAATCAAGACAAAAAGATGAGCAGGAAAATAAATAATAATTTTCTGACACACGTGTGTTTCTTCTTTCTCTTCTAAAGTTTGAAGAGAAATTTTTCAGATGATCAAAAAATTATTTTCCAGGTGAACCTACACAGAACTAAACTAAAGCTTTTTGTTACTTTGGACCATCTTGAAATATTTTTTTTAAAAAAGATGATAAGAGTACCTAGGCAAAACAATTCAAAAAGTAGGAACCTACATGTATCTCCTAAACCTCAACACCAATAAAACAATTTATCAAACAAACCATTTTATCTATAGCAAACTATCAATCAAAGAGAATCACATGCATATTTGAATTAAAAATTTCAAAATTGGGGTATGCGAACACACAAAGAAAACAAGTAATTTACATATTAAACACACGATCTTCCTATAAAAAGCATCCCATGAAGAAACTTTTGAGTATATTTAAAAGACCGCCTAATTAACAACATAACTCAACTGAAGTTAAAATTGAGAGATATCCTCATAGATGGTAATATGAATGATATACTGATATTTTAATTGTATTCAAAACTACTTTGTAGAATACCTTAACATTTTTAATATATAGCCTACATATTTTTCTGAAGATATATATTTTTCTGAAGATATATATTTTTCTAAAGATACATATTTTTCTGTAGGTATAATATTTATGAATCACTCAAAAGTATAGTTCAGAGTACATTAGATTGCACATTCAATTACCATACATTACAAGTACAACAATGAATTTGAAACCAGAGTTAGGTGAAGTTCATCGTCATATCATAGTAACTCAAAACTACGATCAACAAAATGAGAGATTCACCTGAAATCCACCTAAAAGTGTCTCCATCTGTGACAATATACAGTCACATTCACGAATTTGGTCATGCAATAAAACTAAATTATCACTCTCTTTAATGTAGTCCTGCACCATCAAAGAAAGCATATATAATGAGTAATACAATAAAATGAAATAAAATACTATAATTGAGAAGAGAAGTTAGTATCTACCAAGCTAGGGATTCTTTACCGCCATATTATAGTTTTATTATTGCGGACATCTGACAGCATTCTTGCGATTCTTTCCATATTTACTCGACATCAATTGAAGACTCAGATACGGCTAATTTGATCTAGTTGATTTGTCAAATTAGTTTGATTTAGTGGACAATTTCGAATTAATGGTTAGTTGAACCAGTAATTGATTTGGAGCTGATTTGATATTGCACTTATTTTATTTTTATTTTATATTTTACTTGTTTGCTTTAGGTATAGTTGGCATATTATTTCCCTCATTTATTTCTTTATTTCTTGCTATTATGTAATTGATGTCTATATAATTAGGCCACCTTGTATTGTAATATTCAGTTTATGATAAACTTAGAATCAGGTGAAGGAATAGCGGAGTTGACCTTTCATATAAATCCTTCAACAATCTAGTTATCATTGAGTTAAAAAAAAAGCAACCTTGTTTTTGCGTGACACTCCGAGCCCCGTCTTCTAGTGGAACCATCACAATGCTCCACTCTCTCCACACCAAGCACTATAGTCAACCGGGCGCCTCCATGTATAGCCTGCCATCCACCCGAACATCCAGCATTATCACCAAGCCTACGCCATCAATCTTGCCTTTTGGCTACCTCCAACCAACTATTAGCCTGCCAGGCTCTCGTCAATCACTCCTCCATCCCCATGGCCTTTAATTATAAATTCTCACGCGTTTACATTGTGACACTACTCAAGCATCCAAAACCACACAGATCAGCACTACCAAACATGATCGTTGTATCGGTGGAGCACTTTATCCATGACCCTATGCGTTACCCACATCCTAATATCGCGTAGCCAACATAGCACCCATCCAACATATTAACGCAAACCTGAGCTAGCCCTATTTGGTTCAATGATTTGGGCTTAGATCAACTCAAACCAACAATTAATTTAGATTGGTCATATTCTCATATTATGATAAAACCCCCTTTGATTCAATCTATTTCTTCTTTTTTAAGTAATGATTCAATCTACTTTTGAATACTCGAATTCAATTAAAGTTACATGTTCCAATAGAATATTTGTTTGGCTCTAAAGTAAAACATAACAATTCTATTAAGAGATTTATTTACTGTTGCCATTTAATTTTGAAAGGATTCCTATTTAATTCTTGAAATTGTTAGTTCCTCCTTTGTGATAATAAGTTTTGATGTTTAATTAACAATTTAAGTTAATATGTTATTAACAATTTTTTTCATAGTAGTTGTAGAAATGTATGAATAAAGAACATTAAGCTTAAGGAAGCAATGAATAACCATGTAAAGATTAAATAGAAAAAATCAAATCAAAAATACTCAATGGATCAAGAATTAATAATTTTATTTTGGGTAAAAAATATTACAATATCGATCTTTATGTGCAATTTGGGTCAATGTGAGTCCTTAAGCACTTAGGTTGTGCTTCGAGATGAGTTGATCGATTTCGAGTTGATTTGACTTTTGTTTTATTTGTTTATGCCTTCATGAAGTTATTTTACAGTTTTTGGCCGACCAGTGGTAGGCAGCGCTGTTTTCGATGGTCGACCAGACGTAATGGTCGACTAAACATAGTGGTCAACTAGTGACAAAGAGCATTATTTTTGGTAGTCAACCAATCGCAATGGTCGACCAACCAGATTCTATAAGTGATTAGTTTTTGAATTTAGTCGACCATATGGCCAATCAACCAAATTAATGCAAGATATCTAAATCGCCGCTCTTTCTAATAACTTAATTACAAATTGTCATCTGCCAAATATAAATGCTTCTATCTTGACTAAATTTACACTCCACATATTCAATAGCCCTGATCTAATTAAAATTTCTTATTTATTAAACGATCAAATGTAATTTTAGTTTTAAAATGATTTAATTTGTGATATCTGACTTTCTTAATTTGTCATATAACTATATCTTTGAAAATATTTGTGCTTAATTGTAATTAATTGCCATTTAAAAATTGATGATTTTAAATTTTACAAATCATTCCTATTTTGTCCCTCATTATTTATGTTTTTTTCCATGATTAATCTATATAAATTTAACAAGAAAAAACATCATAGTGAGTACAGAGTCTATAAAGTTTTTTAACATACAAAATGCAAAGTTGACAGAGAAAGACTTAAAAAGGCATGTTGCACTAGACTCATGTTCAAAAAGAAAAAAATGAACACAAGAACCAGTAAACTGCAAGGCATTCATGGAGCACAACAAATGTTAAAATAAATTAACTTCTTACAAGAAAGTTCTTTTCTACAATTAGTCTCTATCTAGTCTACCCAAAAAATCTATCAATTCTGAGACATGTGTTGCTGCTTTGCTGTACTTCTTGAAAGAGAAAAAATAGTCATATAAGTCATAGGCCTGTGCATCTAACAAAGTTCTTCCAAAGGAAACAAGCAACCCACTCCATAACCAACCCACCCCAACATAGCACTGAGGCATGCGTGCATGCCCACGCGCGGACGCACACACACAAAAATCTAGAAAAAAAATGCATATATCTTAATCCTAATAATAACTATGAAACAAATATATACTAGGTTCCACAATCACACCCAATGGCTACAACTTTTACTCAATAAAAATAGAAGTTGGAAAGCTACAATATATTTAAAAAAGGTGATCAAATTCTTGAGTAAAGGGTAGAAGGACAGGCAGACAAGAATTTAAGAAAAAATGCTAACCTGAATTGAGTCCAACTCAACTTGGCGTACATTATTTTCCACACCTTCAGTATGCTCTCGTAATTTGGTTCCATTTGAGAGTATGTTTGCTACTTCCTATGAAGAAGAAAGGGGAAATGTCTTCATAAAATATATGGGTGTCGAAAGAGGCCTAGATAAAATGACAATTGTTTAAACATGCAGCTGGAACAACAAATTGAGTGGAAAATAACACATGGAGCCACTCAAACAGACATCCTAATCAAATGAAAAAGAAGAGTAATTGTTATTTAGAACTTATACTATCATCAATCCAACAACCTTAAGAAATGCTTACGTGGGAATATGAAATGACTATTAATGAAAATAAGATTGAGATCCATATTCTTGTCGACCATGTTCAAGAGTTTCAAGACACAACATTTTATTATCAAAAAAAAAAAGATAACATTTTATAGAGAAGTCATAATATTATAAAAGATCAAATCTGTGCTAAAACAAAGAAAACACGCTTAGAAATCCATTGAATATGCAAAAGAGAAGCAACTTTTGTTGAGAAAAGGCAAATAACAACATTTTCATATGTACTCCTTTTTTTTGAAACATTATGTACCACAACCATTTCAATAAATTACAATTTCAAAACTATATTTGTTGTTAGGACTGCAGTTATTAAGACTTCAACCTAGTAACAAGACAGCTTTATGCTGATATGTACAAATTACAATCCAATGGTAAGATGTAAGTAAAATGAATAGTCAGCTATTTGATTTCCAGCCAAAATGCTTACACACTATACTTGATATGAAAAGCAAAGAAAAGCATCATGAACATCCCAATGACACTTCTCTACCTTACCCCACTCCCCCCCCCCCCCCCC
>JAEMOT010000334.1:83112-99303 GCA_019297695.1 Apostasia ramifera
TCCCTTCCCCCCCCCCCCCCCCCCCCCAACATTATGTGAACATAATTCAGCCCCCTGCTTCACACCAAGACACCTAGTTCGACGTGTATGTCCAAATTTTAGCACTGACAATTAAGGACTTGCACAGTAATAAAATTAAAACAATGATCAGTGTATGCTTTTCAGGATTCATAAGATGGTTAGGTCATAAGATCACAGACGCATGAACATCAAAATAATGATAAGAGGAGAAAAAGGTGTGAACTAGAAATATGAAAAAAGGTTACAAACATCTATAAACAAGATAATGATACCTAATTACATACATCATTAATTCAAAAAAAAAATTGCATACATCATCATTTTTGCATTCTTCCAGTTCCTCTTGCAATCCCTCTAAAGACATATCATCACTGTGAAAAAAATAGATACTTAGGTAAGATGAAAGATTTTTATACAACAAAAAGAAAGAGTGAAAAATCATGTAATGAAAGGAAATATATATATATATAGAAGAATCAATCGGTGCATTAAAAAATGTTAAAGATAACTAAAGTAGAGCTCGTAAGGAGAAAGCATACAAGGTAGAGAAGAAGAAGGGAGAAAAAGAGATAGATTAAGGTGAAAAAAATGTTAAATGTAACTGATGTAAAGCTTGTTAGGAGAAGGGATATGAGGTAGAGAAGAAAAGGTACAAGCAAAGAAAAAATGAGAGAAGGGAGAAAAAGAGAGAGATTAAGATGAAAATTACATTCAACTCAGCCAAACCAACTATAAAGATCTAGGTCTAATTACAAAGTTTCAGCCCAACTATTTATAAAAAATAAATATTAATAACATATCTACATTGGCCAGAGTAAAAGGGTCAACAATATCGTCTAAGAAGCCAGTAAATAGTAGTGGCTAGCAAACTTGTGCTTGCAATACAAATTACTGTTGACAAATGTAATAATCATAATTAAACACCAATTTCTTCAGTGCTGGATGCATGCCATACAATTGTTGTGCAAACCTGACATGTAGAAAGGTTTCAGCTTGGTGCCATGCTTATCAATGTATTTTCTCAAAAGGTGGATGAACATGCATGACATGAATGAAGGATACAAAGGTAACTATATTATTAGAGAAGGGAGGAATGTGAAAGAGGTCACTCTCCATGTTCAGATGCTTATGCTATGAAGCTGCCTAGACACTATTAACCATCAATAGACTATCACATCAGCATTTGACAGCAAGAAAAGTAAAGCCAACTAGCCAACAGATGGAATAGATGAGGAAGATGGAAAAAGACCAGCACGGTACCTTTGTAATACCGAGTTAAGTCACAATAGTATTGGACTGATTGCAGGAAAACCATGTACATTTCACCATAGGAACATCATCAAAGTTGTTGTGCATTATTTTTAGCTCTTTTTAAACTTAGTTTACACGATAACTATCAAGGATCCAATAACAAGTGGAAAGCCTAGTGTGATTACAGTCTCAAACTGTCATCGGTATATAACATATGCTCAAAGCCATAAGGAGTTGATTTACCAAGTAAAAGTTCCCATCATTTACTACATTCACGAAATAGAAACAGAAGTTTCTCTCTTTCCTAAATAAACGCAAGTGAGCTGGAGAAATACCAGCTAGCATCCTCATCTAGGGCAAGACCTCCAACAAACATTCCCAAGTCAAATCCCTGCTTCTTCAAATTAGAGTCGTCCTGCATCCAGATTCACGAAGCTTCACAATTAGAATCCGAATTCAACCATCCATGTGTATATACTGTGAAATTCTTTACTGAAAACAAATAGAGATCTTCGGATACGAAGCATTCCACGGGTAGTTCGTCTGTGTGGAAGTCTCATCTGTTCACCCAGAGAGAAGAGACGCTAGGAGATGGCGACAAACAGAGCAGTCTAAAGCAGATCTGCAGACTAAACCTAAAAACTGGTTGAGTAGCGACAGGTTGGTGGGGACAGGTGAGAGACGAACCATTGGTAGCACTATGCCAGATCGCCGTCTTCGATCGAGAGTTGACACTCCGATTGAGGCCCTCTCGCGTTCCCACGGCCAGACGGCGGACGCTCAGGCGGCCGTGATGACGGTCGGCTGGAAGGAGCAATTTCACGCAGTTAACATCGAGAGGCAGGTTGCGGTGCAGTCGCACAAGCAGGTGGACCGTACCTTTTTGTATTAAAATTAGAATATTAATAAATGGGATAATTACATCCAGATTCCTGAGTTTAATACTTAATAACGAATATTCCATATTTTTAAATTTATATAGGGTCTCTAAGTTTTAATAAACTATCAAATGGGTCCTATTTTTAATTTTTTATTATTAAATTTTTTAAAATTACCATTATACCCTCGGTCTCTCTCTCCTCCCCGCCCCTCTCTCCTCCCGATCCTCTTGCACGCGCGCGGCCGCGTGATCCTTCAGCGGGGCACCGCGCGGTCACTGGTGCCGAGGTCACACACGCCGTGCGGGGATCGAGAGGGGGGAGAGGCGGGGAGGAGAGAGAGAGGCCGGGAGGTATAATGGTAATTTTATAAAAATATTAATAATAAAAAATTTAAAAAGGACCTATTTGATATTTATTAAAACTCAAAGACCGTGATGTTATAATTTAAAAACGTGGACATGTGCGTTATTAAGTGTAAAACTCAAGAACCTGAGTATAATTATCTTTTAATAAATTATTCATTACTAAAATATTAATTAATTAAATAAAGTTATTTAAAAATTAATCAATATAAAAAAAACAATTTTTTTAATAAAAAAATAGCACTTTAATCACACTAATCAAGATTGATAAATTAGCTATAAAGTATAAAGAAGCATAATTGAAGTTTAATTTTATTACTTATTATTGTAATAATTATAAAACTATTATAAGATTATCCATAGAGTGCTAAGAGATAAATGAATGATATTAATGACATTGTTATAGATTGGTTGAAATATTTTTGAATCGAGTTAAGTGAATCAATAAATATTTAGGTTGAAAGTTTGTTGTCTTTAATAAATTGGTCGATAGATCAAACTGTTCAATAGATTGATCGATAAATCAAGTAGTTTGGCTCATTAGTTCTTTGATCGGCTAGTTGATTGATCAAAGATAGAGTGCAATTTGGTTGATTGATTCTTTGATCGACTCTAATCGATCAGTTGATAGATCAAAGCTATCTGAAATGTGACTATTGAGTTTCTAGCGGCTAGTTATTTAATCAATCAGCTAATCAAATAATGGCAGTTTTAAGCCAATTTTTATTAGCCGTTAGAGACTTTTTCTATATAAATAATTAAGGGATTTTAGAGTATATTGATAATCTCCCAAGCTTACACTTAAACACTTTCAGCTAAGAACTAATTTCTCTTAGTGTAAAAAATTATTAATTAATTAAGAGGTGATTAGTAGGTAATTAAGAAGAGACCAGACTCTCAAATGCTCCTAGTTGATCACTCTCTCTGGGCTATTCAAGGAGTAATTCTAGGAAGAAAAGAGGTTAGTTAATTTGTTTTTATTATATATCTCATACCAATTTTTTAAATTTGATTGTTCCTTATTTATAATTAGTTGGGATGGCTTTTAGTTGGTTTAATAGTTTTTTTTTTATATATATTGGATTCTCCGCCATAATTCAAAAGATCGATTTAATGAATAGTTTGTTGGGTTGCCTTTGGGCTGAGGACGTAAATATCATAAGATATTGAACCTCAATACATCGTATATATCTTTCGATTATGCTTTTTTATTATTTGTGCTTTTTATTATTACTTCAACTTAATTATTTTATTTTTATTCTTGTGTTTATGAGTTTTTTAAATTATATTATAATTATATTAAATTAAATTTTAATTGAAATCTATTTACCCTCATCTAAACTCATATGATAATTCTACAAAAATTATATTTAAATACGATTTAACTTACAAGTAATGATATTTTTAATTATATTTATATAATTATTTATAGTACTCATATTTAAACATGATTCTAGTAATTAATAGATGACGATCACAATATCAATATCTCACTCGTATACACAATATGCCATCATCTCACTTCCCAACTGCATATATATAACTTTACAAATTTATATTCGTATTTCTATATTAATACGTGTATAAATGTTTTTAGTATTTTTATACTATATAATTTTATTAATTGAACATACAACAAAGTTTTACAAAAAAAAATTGCCACTTAGCCTTCTATTTCTATACCTCTATTTTCCAGGTTTCATTATTTTGAGCAAAAAAATCACTCCTTGGGGATATTTCTATCAATATTATATATTTTATTTTAATCATATATAAATTTAAATTATTAAGATTTTTTTTTTAAACATCTTTATACTCAATATAAAATTAATTTTTAATAATATTTAAATTTTATTTTATTATTATAATATTAAAATAATTTTTTATTTTAAAAAACACCTTTATTACCTTTCACAGAACCTTAGAAAAATTTAAATATCACAAAACATAATCCAACCAAAGCACTACTTTATATTTGAGATCAGGCTTAGCAAACAACTTTGAACATAATTTTAAAAACTCGACTCTCAAATGAACAAACTCGATTATATTATCTTTTTGCTCATTTATAGAACCACACGAACAAAATACTGGAAACTAAATTGGACATAAACAAAATCAAGCTTAGCGATATAGCATGGACCTATGTAGGTTTGTTAACGAATCGATCTCGAGCCAATTTGACTTCGGCTCAAGATTAAATTTAAAAAATTTTATTCGATCCAATGAATGAATGAGGAGAGTTCAATTTAATCTCGATCTAAACTAAGTTTAACTCATTTGATATTGATTCTAACTCGATCTTAGGTAAAGTCTTTCAAACTTTCAAATAATTTTTTATCTTTTAATAAAATTTTATATATAAATATATTTATTCTTTCAATCAATTTAAATTATGGTTATTTATCTTGACCTAATATTCAAAAATAAAAATAAAAAAAATAATTTATAATGAATGTAATTTGAATAAAAGCTATGAAAAAAATTCTAATAAAATTCTCCATTAAGGCCTTGTTTGGCAAATATCTCAAATTGGGCAAAAAAAATATAATAATAATATTTTTAATTTATTATAAATTTTAATAACTTTATTTCACATTCAACACAAATTTCAACTTTAAAAATCAACTTTATTTCACACCCAAACAAATTTCAACCTTAAAATCAATTTTATTTCATATCCTACGCACTTCTCAATATTAAAATAAATTATTTTTCCGTCAACTCTATAAAATAAAATATTTTCTCTTTACTTATCCAAATTTATCTTCTAACTAAATAAATTAATTTGATATTGAGTTATCTCGATTTGATTTTATATCGACTCAAAATTAGATTAATAAAAATTCAAACTAAAAAATAATTTATTAATTAATTTATTTGAATCAAAATAAATTTAAATCTAAAATTTAATTAGTGATTTTTGTTCTTTAATCAAAATTAACAGCACTTGTAGGCCCCGGTCAGGTTGGTCCGCGTGTTCCGTCAAAAAGAAAAAAAAAAGATGATCGGCGCGAGAGCGCACTGAGCACGTGTGGCGTGAAGACGACTGTCGCTATCGCAACCACTCGTGCGTGTGAACTGTGAGAGCCGGACGCCTCATGTGAGTAAGCGACCCCACCACGTCTTTGTGGGAATACCTGTCAGAGAAGGATCACCTCAAACTTTCTCTCTTTCCTTTTTTTTTTTAAATTAATTTTGTTAATATTCCATAAAAAAACTATTTTATTAATATAAAATAAAAAAAATTCTATTTTGTTAGTGGCAGTTCAAATTTATTCTATTTAAAATCATGACTAAAATAATATTTAATTTAAAAAATAATAATAAATAAATTTATATAAATATATATATATTATTTCATATATTTAATAATTTTTAATAAAAATATCAACTTTATTTTACATTTTAAATAAACCTTCTATCTTTAAATTTATTCTAACTAATTTCCTATGGTTGATAAAATCTATCACTTTGATTTCTTTGGTAATTTTTTAAATTTAAAGTGAAATAATTAATTTATCCTTAAAATTTCTATTATGCATGCAAAGTATATAAGTTGAAAATGAAATTTTGAAAATTCAATTTTCATTAAAATACTAAACTTTTAAAGAGGTTCACGCTTTTTTTATTTTTCTTTGATTTTTGTTGTTCTTAAAATTTTGGGAAAGATTCTAGTAAAAAATTAATAAAAAAAAAATTTACATGTCATTTATAAAATTGAATTTTTTTTTCTCATTTCATCTTCAAAATTAAATATTTACACTCGTCAAATGCATAGTTATAAATATTACTCTTTCCATCAAATTAGAAGAGATTTAGCCATTCTTCTGATTAAAAAAGATGAAAATTCAACTATTTATTATTATAAATAGGTTACATCCAAAATATGAAATAACAAATATAAATATCTAATTTTAAGAATAAAATGAGTAAATATTCAACTTTAGGGGTGATTTAAATTTTTCTAAGGGGGCGTTTGGTTCGATGTTATCTTGATATTATATTATATAATTTAAATGTCATGACATCTAGATGTTATTTTTTGACTAATAATTTAATAATCTAATAGAAGATTTTTTGTAGATGTTATTAAAATAAACGATTACTTTCTCTAAATAATATAATATAAAATTAAGATGACATTGAACTAAACGCCTTTTAAAAAAATATTGCAGATATAATACAATACAAAAAGTAGTGTAAGCTTGATTTATATTTTCTTTTAAAAAATCTTAACTTTCATTTTTAAGGAAAAAGTAAAAACAATATAATCAAACACATGTTGATTAAAATATTTTAATAAAAAATGATCATTTTGTAAAGAATGTCAAAATTACATTTTTCTTTCAATAACAAAATTCGAACTCAACTTTGTAATTTTTTTATGAAAATTTAATTTTTGGTGATATTTTATAACAAAAATAATTTAGAGATAATTACCTACATATCACACAATTTAGTTTTATTTATGTCTTACACATCTATTCTTAGTTAATTACGCTATGCACACTCAAAACATTACAAAATCTTACATATACATATTTGAGTTAAAACTTAATCAAAATCTATTTAAAAAAAAATATTCTGTTAGTAAATCATTAAAATTATATTTTTACTCTTAATGGTACATATTTTTCTCTTTCTCAATACTACACTAAAGCGCTGATTTATCCTAAAATCAATTCACTTCGCAGATGTCTCATTTCTTTGCCGCCACCTAAACATTAAGATTTTAGGATTTTCACTCAAAATATATTTAAATATCTTTAAAATAATATGATGAACGACTCAGATTTTTTATAATCTAACTATAGTTAGGTTATTAAAAAATTATGATTACTAATTATAATATAAATAAATTAAAATGTGTGTATGTAAGATTTTATAATATTTTGAGTATGCATAACGTAATTAACTAAGAATGGATGGAAAAAATATAAATAAAACTAAATTATATAACAGGTAATTAATTATTCTAATAATTTAATATTATTTTGCATCAATAAAAGCAAAATTGAACGGCCACATGTGTGCAGCTTTCAGCCTGCTAACTTTGAACACTTCACTTTTCAGAAATCTGAAGAAGGCCTTTGCCTTAAATTGGATTTACGATATTACAGATTAGACCCTATAATTTACTTCCATTAGTTTTTGGACTTCCTTTTTAAGTCCAATCCATTATAAATCACAATTGGTCCCACAAATCCAAGAAGCCCGTGCTAGTCTACAGGCATAAAACTCAATGCATTAATTGCAAATTTCCTTGCACTTATTAACTCAGTTGTACATGTATATAATATCGAATAAAAATAGAAATAATTACCTACATTCCACACAATTTAATTTTATTTATGCGTTACCCATCCATTCTTAGTTAATTACGCTATGCACACTAAAAACATTATAAAATCTTACATATACACATTTTAATTTATTTCTATTATAATGAGTAATTATAATTTTTCAATAACCTAACAATAGTTACAAAAAATCTGAGCGTTTCATCATATTATTTTAAGGATATTTAAATATATTTTGAGTGAAAAATTTTAAAATCTTAATATTTAGGTGGCGACAAATGAAGGAGATATCCGCGACGTGAATTGATTTTAGGACAAATCAGTGCTTTAGTCTAGTATTGAGGAAGAGAAAAATATGTACTATTAAGAGTAAAAATATAATTTTAATGATTTACTAACAGAATATTTTTTTTTCAAATAGATTTTGATTAAGTTTAAACTCAAATGTGTGTATGTAAGATTTTGTAATATTTTGAGTGTGCATAACGTAATTAACTAAGAATAGATGGATAATGCATAAATTAAACTAAATTGTGTGGCATGTAGAATATAATATCGAAAAATAATATTATATATATATATATATAAATATTATTGTTTGTTCTACTTGAACTACTTCATGCAGTCATAATTTTTTGTGATACACAACTCATATACTTATGTCTTTTTTATCATAATTTTAAAATATAGTTTGCGATAAATATAAAATATTACAATTTTGTTTGAATCGTAAAAGTGAAATGTTGATATTTTAAGTGAAATATGTATAAAAATATTATACAACTAAGATTAGAATAACCTACATGGCCTCCCATTCAATGTTGAGACCAATGGACTTTGATAATAATTGATTTTAGTTCTAAACTATGTAAATTATAATATTCAAAAATATGCAAGAGATACTTGTATGATTCTATACTTATCATTGTTAATGCAAAGAGTGATTGACTGATATGGGATTTTTTTAGGTAAAAAAGCCTCTAAATTAAGATTAAGGATAAAGAAGAAGGGCAGAGATAAGTTTTATAAGTAGGAAAATGGTAGAAAGGGAGAGATCTTTTCAGGGGATGCCTGGAAGGTGAGGAAGGAGAGTAGGATCAGTTGGTATATTTAGACGGGAAGTACTGTAGAGGTATGTCAGTTGAATAGTCAATATTGATTTGAGTCAAAGAAGTGAATAGATGTCAAAGAGTCTTTACTGTATATTATATAAAGAGAGGTCCAAAAAGTCCTCCACCATCATAAATATGATCATTTATAATAGAGGGGGCATGTGGATTAGGTTAGCTTCATTAATATTAGAATGACCTTATAGTAAGGGCATCAATATGGCTTGCTCATGTCTATATATAGTCAAATCATGCCTAAATAATGATCACCTCTCCTTAATCTATGACCCGGGTGCCGTACAATAAAAGAGTAGCCAATGAGCTGATTGATAGATGTATTTGAGCTAGGCTGTTCAAGTACTCCGTTCAACCGATACTGGTCAGTTCTTGGTTGTTTGGCTTTTTAAGATATAATTCTACTAATCCCTTTAAACTCGTTCGAAAATATAATTAGAGGGTTAACTGGAGAATTAGCCTAATTTAGCGCATATTAGCTAAACTAACGTTGCAAATTTTTCACTCAACAAGACTTATATGGGATGTTAAGACATATACATAATAAAAAAGTTAATAGATCAAAAGGTGCCTTTGTGTTGAGAAATGTTATTTGCACAAGATAGCCCATGTCCAGTCTCATGCCTATTTCTGACATCTCACATCAGAAGGAGATAAGGCTAGCAAAGTCGATCCCCACAACTAAAGAGTTCAACCACTTATTCTTTCATAAACAGCACAATAGAGTTTATTTAATTGGTATCAAAACTATTTAGTTATGACTAAAACTAAAATAGTACTTAATTAAATAATAATAATAATAATAATAATAATATTTTTATCATATCTTACACAAATTTTAATATAAAAAAACTTAATTTTATTTCATATCCTCAATTATTTTTAATAAAATTATCAATTTTGATTATATTCAAAACTAAAATATTTTATTCAATATAAATTATGTAAAATTTGAAATAAAGTTGATAGTTTTATTAAAATAATTAAGAATATGAGATAAAATAATTTTTTTAATATTAAAATTTGTGTAAGATATGATAAAAATTTATTTATTATTATTTAATCAATCACCATTTTGATTTTGAAACTAAACGGGGCCCATTCTAGGACAATGACCTCATAAGATATTTTCCGTCAAACCGCACTTACCAAAATTAAATGCTTTGAGGTATTAGAATAGGAGTACAAGGTATTTTATCCAGAGATTGAAGGCCAGTAGAGGGACATCACCTAAATTAGAGTTTACACCAAGATGTTTATGTCAACCTCAGACAGAATTATCACGAATAATAATATGATTATTCGATCGAAAACTCCAACACAATATATAGTGACTTCATACTACAAGAAATCCTTAAACAAAAGCACAATCCAAGTGCAAAACTGCAAAACATTTGTAAGTGCTATAAGTTGTGATCCTCCTTAATTTGGAAGAAATCTCCCTCCAACAATGCCTATAAAAATTATAATTGCAGTAGGAAGAGAACAGCAATAACATTTCAAGAGAAGATCTCAAGACTTCACTACCAGAAATTGATAAATTTAACAAGAAAAAATTATCAAAAATAAAAAACTTACATTACAAAGTCTTTTAATAATAACTTTAAAACAAGAGTTCAATCTTTTATTATAATTAATATGAATAATTTACACGAATTTTTTTTTTCAAAATGGCTCTATTTATAGCCCATCTCAGAAATTTTCATCTCTTTCTCATATACTTACTCTTTGTAATTAGCACCATTTAGTAGAACTTTTAAGATCCTGTTTGTTTAGTAGATTAAAATTAATCTGATTTAATTTTAAACAAATATATCGCATTACATAGTTAATTTATTTCACAACATACACGTATATTAAAATAATAACTAATTTATATCACATTTCTCACATATCTCAATATAATAATTAATTTTATTTCGCATTATTCACAATTTTTAATAAAAAATATTTTTATCTAAATTTCATTTTAACCTAATTAAAAATTAAATCTTACAAACAAATAAGTTAAACAGTGGTATTCTGAGATTAAAATAAATAAAAAATATATATATTGAAACAAATGCCTGAAACATCTTCTCAAAATTGAAATCAATAATGAAATTTTAGAGCCTTGTTTTTGTTTACATATTTCCGGGAAGTTTAAATTTTTATTTGTCAATTAATAAAATCTTAATAATATTTTCATGAAGCTTGATCCAATATTATCTTAGTATTATATCATATTATATAAAAATAATAATTATTTAATTTAAAAGGCATTTAGTTCGATGCTATTTCAGTGTTATATCATATGATCTAAATGTCTAACATCTTCATTTCTTTTTTTTTAATAATTTTGTAATTTTTAGTAAATTATTTATTCTAAATGCTAAATCAAATAATTATTCTCTTTAAATAATATGACATAATACTAAGATAAAACTGAGCCAAATGTCTCTTTAATGATATCTATAAATAATCTATTAAAAAATTATAAAATTATCACTCAAAAGATGACATGACATAACACTAAAATAATATCGAATTCAATGCCCTTTAAGTGCATTTTATTTATATAACCATAAATTTAATTACTTAATATAAGTTTAAAAAAATAAATGGTCTAAAAAGAGAATTATTATGAGGGATTCATGAATTCAAATTAAATCTAATGTATAGTTGATAAATAGCTATTAATATACTAATTTGAGATAATAGGTAAAGATTATTAATTAATTGTATATCAATTAATATCATAACTTGTATTAAATAATTAATACTAGATATTTTTTCAAATATATCTGAATAAATATATTAATAATAGACGTAAATTAACCCTGCCAACTAAAATAATATCATTGTATGCAATTTCATACTCCTATAACAATATCATATAGAAGTTTTCAAAATTACTATTATTATTTTCATTGCTTTTTATATAAATGCATTTATTATACCCCTAAGCATTTATATGCTTATATGGGAATTTGTATATAATATTATGCATGCATTAACATTCATGTATATATAAATTTTATACAAAAATAATACATAAACTAGATAAATAATTATGTATATACATGCATAAAAATAAATAAACTGTGACATATACACATAAATATATCTATATATATATATATATATCAAAATTTACACACATATATACAATTATACATTTTGTATATGCATATGAACTATATTTATATGTATTATGTATTAATGTACATACAAATGTATTATATATTATCAATGTCTATATATATCACTACAAAAAATTATCACCTTCAGCTGAAAGAGAAATTCTTGTATTCATGTATATATATGTATTTATACATACATAAATACATATATATATATATACAATTTAAATAGTAAAATATGTGCTTAATTCTTATATCTATAAATAAATTATATATATAGTTAATATTATACATAATCATGAGGTGCTCATGGACATATAATTTTCATATCGTGCATAAATATATAATGGTAAAAAAAATTTAATTCTATACATTAATATTATCAAAAAAATCTAACATTTATATAAAGATTTTTGTACACTCACGTGATTTAATTGCTGGGAGTACGAAATATATAACATACAATCGATTCATCGTATCACACTGCATAAAACATTCGTATTGTGATATGATCAAGGAGAGGTTGCATGGAGTGAGAGCGTGAATTATTTGATGTATTTATATAATTTAATATGTTTATATTTTATGCAAATATATATATATATATATATATATATATATATATATATATATATATAACATCAGCTATAGCTCAAAAATTTCATCTGTCAGCTATCAATTTGGCATTAATTTTGTAAAAATTACACTGATAACTTTTGTGCATTCAAGAATATCTCATAGAAAGCGATCAACTTACATTATAGGAGAGAAAAAAAGGCAGTAAATTATAGATAAAAAAGAAGGTAATAAAGCAGAGCAGAATGCCTGCTGCCTCTAGAGAAGGCAAAGGCAATACATGGCGCTAAAACCCACAATTCCGAATCCCCAATAAGACATCCGATCCCCCAAAGACGAAGCTCCCTTCCTCGAGCCATCCAATGGCTGCTCCACATCGGAAGAAGAAGAAGACGACGACTTTCCGCAAACCCCAACCCCCAAAATCCCTTCCAATCCCCCGGTCCCATTCAAGCAGAGCCCGGGATTCCCACTCAAATCCAAATTCCGGCCAAGCCGCCGGAGAAACTCGTCGCTGAAGGGAACAACCCCGGTGAGCATGTTCCGGCTCAGATTCAGGTGATACATTTTGCTCAATCCGCCCAGCCCTTGCGGAATTTCGCCGCTGAGATGATTGTTACCCAGAGACAACGTCGTCAGATTCCTCAGCCGCGTGAAGCTCCTCGGAATGGCCCCGGAGTAGCCGGAGTTCGCCAGCCGGAGCTCCTGCAACCTCGGCAGCTCCCCCAGCTCCGGAGGCAATGGCGTAAACATGGGATTGCTGTCAATGATCAAGTACTGAAGACTGAAAAGCTTTTCAAGGCCAATGTGGGGAAACCCATTGAGCCGATTGTCGCTTAAAGCTAGAAAAGTTAACATCTTGAGCTTCCCGAAGCTCTGCGGAATGCTTCCCCAGAGAGAGTTGGAGCTCAAATCCAGCTTTTGAAGCGAACCCATTTCCCCAATTGAAGGCGGGATCAGACCGGTGAGGGAGTTGTAGCTAAGATCAAGGTCTATAAGGCCGGTCATCTTCCCCATTTGAGGTGGGATTCTCCCGTTGAGAGAGTTATAGCTGAGATCTAGGTGGATCAGAGAGCTCAGAGAGGAGATGGATTCTGGGATTTCTCCATGGAGATGGTTCTGCGAAAGAGTAAGGACTTGAAGCGATTTGAGGAAGGCGATCTGTGGAGGTATGGCTCCAATTAAGGATGGGTTTGCTCTCAAGCTAAGCTGCTGAAGAGGCGAAGAGAGGGATGAGCGAGGGAAGAAGAGGGTCGTCTTCTTCGACTTGAAGCAGCTGAAAAAGTGGGCGGATTGGAGGAATGGGAGATCAAATATTTGGGAAGGGAAGGTGGCGGAGGCCTTGCATGTTGGGTTCGGAGGGGTGCCGAAGATCAGCTTGGTCACATGGAGGCGGCCGTTCGGGCCGGGCTTGCACTCGATTCCGAGCCAGGATGATCCCGGGCTGCAGGGGTCCGGGGCGTAGGACCTCCAGTCTCGATCGGAGGACATGGAGGACATGATGGAGAAGAGGGTCTCTGTCTCCGAACCCTCCATGGCATTGGCATTGGGAGAGGCGAAGGTGAGGGGGAGGAGAATGAGAGGAAGGAGGAGGAGATTGTGTGGAGGAAGAGGCATAGTGAAGGAACAAGAAGATGAACAGAACAGAAGAAGAAAGATGAAATCTTTGTTGAAGTGTTGAAGGGGTGTATGAAGAAGGTGAAGGAAGAGAGAGGGCAATTGCAGTGATGTGATAGAAAAGACGGAGGTGGGGTCTTGTTGAGCTTGAGAGAACGAGGTAGGGTCAGTGAGAGTATGGGAAGGACGTCTGAGGAGAAAGCAGGAGACAACAATGATTCCCGTTCCAATGCTTCAAATTTCTCAAGCTTGAAGGTTTATTTGTATTGTTTCTGCATTACTCAGAAGAGCAATCTTCTTTGGGTTAGGGGAGATGCTAAGGTAGCTTGGAATCAATTTTGCTTTTCTTTTTACTGTTATAAAAAAAATGCTTTTTAGTCTCTAATTAATAATATTATATATTTTTAGGGTAAATTGCATCCGGGCCCTCGAGGCTAAGAGGTGTTGCAAACTAATCACAACTTTTGAAAAATCTCAATTTTGATCTTCGATGTTACAAAAATATTGCAGTTGGTTTCTCTTTTAGAATTCCGCTTTTTGTTGAACTTTTTAGATAAAAAAATATGAAATTTAATCATTTTTAACTATTTTGAATAATCTACATATTTAAAGGACTATTATTCTCATCTATCCTCGTTTTAAAAAAAATTAATAAAAATTTAAAATTTAATTTCTCTTATCAATGTTTTATCTGTTCTAAAAATTTAAAAATACAAATATAAATATTAATAATTTAAAATTATATTCTAAAAATATTAATGATTAAAAATAATCTTATAATTATATGATGATAAAAATTAATAATTATGTCTTAATTAGAACCAAATAATAGCACTTTTACAACCTCATGACCCAAATCGAGGCTTTAAAATTTTGGAACCAATTTAACCTAAGGGTTTGGATGTAATTTACCCATATTTTTATAATATTAAACGATTTCATAGTACAAAGAATATCGAGTAAATAACTTTCACAGCCAACAAATCAACAAATGATCTTGAGGCATGATGCTATAATATTGGGCCTAGTTGTTGATGAGTTAACCTTAAGTAAGCACAAGGCACTTTGCCACAATAAAGCCTTATAAAAATGCTAAGGAGCTCGCCTTTATTATTAATATTGTGAGAGAACCGCAATGTCTCAAATGCTGGACATTGGTACTGTTAGTTTCAAGAGCTTAGATGACATTATTACACTGTAGAAATGTGGAGTGCTTCTACAAGATGAGTGAATATATGCTTTTCAAACTAGCTAGTAAAAATCTATGCACAATAAAGCTCAAAGATACATCTATAAATTAAAAGTAAACTCATATGATTCTACTATTAACTCTTTTTTTGCACAGATGTAATGGGGAAATCAACTTCATCAAGCTACGCCCTCTTTTTTTGCCCTCTTTTTTCACTCAAAGGCACGCTGATTAAGCATTTGAGCCACATGATTCACTATTTCTAAAGTTGCTCCATAAAATTCATATTCACTTGAAGGTTCATTCACACTACTTCTATAGCGCTCAACTTTAACACCCTCTTTACATCACAAGTGGAGGAGTAGAATTCCAAGAAGAATATAGAAAATGCATCACAAATACAATAATAAAAAATACTCAAAATTTACTTTACTCTTAACGATACATTTTTGAAGTGTTTTAAGAGAAGCGGAGAATCACTCTTGAGTACTAGAGCCATCATGATTACTAAGAATACCTTCGAATTAATATACAATAAATTTCATTATTTTGGGTCATCTCATCTTGATAGTAGGATATGAATCCTATTTATTAATATTTTAAACATCAATATAAATTTAGTTAAAATAACCTGAAGATAAAACAACTTATTGAGAAACAGCCATAAATAATAAAACAAAAAAATTACATCTTAATTTACAAGACATTTTGCAAGAATATATATATATATATATATATATATATA
>JAEMOT010000334.1:105046-146545 GCA_019297695.1 Apostasia ramifera
TTTTAATTTTTTAATATTAAATATTTTATTATTAGATTTATACTTTAAATCTTTTTTGTCTTTTATTTATAATAGTTTTTGATTTACTTATTTTTTGTCTTTTATTTTTATTTTTATTCTTTTTTTTTGTTCTTTATTAATTTATTTAACATTATTTATTTAAAATGGAAATGATTCTTTTTTTTGGCAATAATTTTTCATTTGTGGCAAAAGCGATTATATATATAACTTGCAAACAAACATATTTTTCAGAATAAATCCAATATTATTTTAGCTATGTTTAGGGAAGAGTACATGCAATAATACAAAAAAAAGATACACCAAAATATATGAAAATACAAATTCTAATCAATATTTTCTCCAAATTCTGCACCCGGACCATTAGGTCCTGTACCCGTTATTTCATACCACAAATTAACACGTGTCTTATAATGAGCTGCCCATCATTTAGCTTCGTCAGATGAATGATTCCACCACCACATTGGAAAGGGTGGTACAGGGTAATGAGAGTGTAAGAAAATTTGCACTAAGTATCGACCAACATGGGCGATAACCATTTCCCGGCGCTCTTGGTTTGGAACTGGAGGGGACCTTAATGGCAAGTGAGTAAAACAACTCCAATTATTCTGACCAAATGTATGCAGTACAAGGTTGTACCTTGATGCGATGACAATTTCCAAAGTCATAAACTCCATCCAATGCCTCTCTGGTGCCGGCTATCCGAAATAGTCTAGTAAAAATAATAGATTGTCATCAAATATGTCCTGTTGGCTCGTGCTCCGTCGTCATGGTACCCATGTACGTGCATAAACAACCTCCTCTAATGAGCGTTGATACTCTGTATCGGAATTGGAATGAAAAAGTACCGATAATATGCAAGATCATGCTTGCATGACAATCCGTATATTATTTTGATTGAACAGTTGCATGTGCCGGCTAGTTCGTGACATGCTTCCTCAGCACATTTCAGCTCAGCATAAATAAACTCCATTGCCTCTAATGAAATTCGACACCTTACTTGACAAAAATTATCGTCATGTAAATGTGTATGGCGTGGAATGTTGAGAGATCTCTCGAACGACTTTTGAATTTCCCGAACTGATTTATTAACATCTTGTATATTTTTTCAAAAGATATTTCCAGGGATGACATGGTATCTCCCAAATACATCTTAAGCCTCGCATGTGCCCCTTCCGCTCTGTAATAGAAAAATACATTCTATTTTAATAATGAATAAAATTTAAATAGTATAATATTTAAAATTATAAAGTGACTATACCTTTGACTTAAATTGCTCCCGAGGTGCATACATGTATCAATCCATGCTGAAACAAATCGCTCCTTGTAAGAGTATAGCCATGTCTCCCAAAGGTAATTTAGGGCACCCTAAAATTGTCTATACTCCTCGCACATGACTTCTTACTTCTGATGATAAGACCACTGTGTCGATGAATTAATGAGCGAGTGCCATGACGCATTAAACCGGTTCCACTCCAGACCAAATATAGGCCTGTATTTTTTCATTACGCACTGGTTTATGTGCCAAATACAAAAAATACACGCACTGGTTTATGTGTCAAATACAAAGGATGTGACGTGCCATGAGAAAACATGTTTCAATGGCATTAATAAGCACCATATCCCGATCTGAAACAAACACCGATGGCAACGATGACCCCTTTTCAAGCATCCACTTTTTTAAGGTACCTAATGCCCATGTTAATTGCTCTTCCCTCTTATTACTAAGATATGCGAACATAAGCGAGTAAGTTTGCATTGTAGATGTGACATCAATGATCAACAAGGATGAAAAGTTGACAGAAAGCGCCAGACTTTTTGGATGAACCCAAAGAATATCCGTGATTCAAATATCTATATAAAATAAAATGTAAGAACTCAATTTGCTTCATTGATTGATATTAGTTTTTTTTCCTAATTGATATTACTTTTTTTAAAAATAAATAAGGCATATGCATAAAATAACGATAATAACTAACCTGGTCTGTCGTAAATTCAGGTGTATAATCGCGATTGTTGTTGGAGATACTCTCCCCACTAGGAACATCATTCTCAAATGAGCAACTATCTAATAATAAACCGAAATAGTAGTTATCCATAATGTTAAAAGGAGAATTTTTTTCTACGAAGAGAAAATGAGAGGCTGAAAGAGAGAGATCAGGGAAAGGATGTGTGACAAAGTATCTTGCAACTTATAACCCCTTCCATTATATAGCCAGAACTTATTAGATGTTGGTCTCATTGGTCAACAAAAGCAGATTTGATTTTGCTATTCTAATCACATCAATATCTTGAAAAAACAGGTTTGATTCTTCAGTAAGTTGTCAATAAAAGCAGATTTAATTCTGCTAGTCTAATCACATCAGTATCTTGAAAAAAAAATTTGATTCTTCAGTGAGTAGAAAATAATTTAATTAATTAAATTTATTGAATAAGTAAAACATAATAATCAAATTAAATAAAAAAAAGTAATTAATTCAAGAGAGTGTTCTAAAGAATACTAAATAAATAAAGTAAAAAAAAGATATTAGAAAATAATTAATTAATTAAATTTAATAAATAAGAAAAATATATTAAATAAATTAAATAAAAAAGTAATTACTTAAAAGAGATGAGGGCAAAACCCTAATTTTATAGGGGAGGGGGTTGGGCTGGGGGGAGTGCAGTCGGGGGTCATTAGCAATTTGCTTAAAATAATTAACATTTAAGTTATCAACCAAGCTATCAAATTTTAAATCAAACCAAATTATTAAATTTAAATAATTAAATTTAATAATTCCATTCAAATCCATTTAATGCATATTCTTATTATTGCTCGCACTTCACTGGATGCAGCGAGATGGCCCCACAGAGCCCGGCATGCTACAGGTGACCAATGACCGGCCCCAGAGCTAAACGAAGATTTTTGCACATGCAGAATTGCAATTCTATGACGAAGTCCTACTCTGATGCTAAATCTGCCTCCAGACATGCGAACACTTACAATAGATTGTTTCTATAGGAGTATAAGTTGTAGTTTTGCTTTTTATATATATATATATATGCAAAAAATATGTCAAAATAGAATGAAATAAGACGATAATTTGTACGTAAAAATCACGACACCGTCTAGGCGATTTAGACCCACTAATCGAATCTCTTCTCTTACAAAGCTTGAGGGTCTCTAAATGAAGACCGAATAAAAGAATAAGTATAAGAGAAAAAGAGAAAGTGACCTCGAGAGAGAGGGAGAATACCCCTCCAAGAGAGTTTCTTCTCCTCTTTATTTATAATTTAGAGAGGAGGGGACATAAAGGGTGCAGTCTATCCCGTCTGACATCTATTCTTGCAAAAGACGATTAGGCAGTGGACTCCCATGCCGTCTTAAATGCTGAGTTGATATAGTAGTACGGAGGGTACGATCTGGTGATATCTCTTTAAAGAGTTGTTCGACCAGGGCTGTTCGAGAAGGGCTGTTCGACTAGAAGTGTTAGAGAAGATTTTAACAATATATATAAATATAATTCTTAATGCAAGTCTTTGAAAACTTTCATATTATATAAATGAAATTTCTATAAGGGCCCACACTGTGCCGGCCAATGTGCGCGACTGCTTGCGAAGGACGTCGCGTGTATGGGCTCTAGAGTAAAAAAATTATTTTTATCATTTTATATTTAAATATTTAATTTATATATAAATTTTACTTTAAAAATTAAAAAAATATTAAATTAAATGAAAAAATTTAATTGAAATATTAATCTCAATTTGAGGAACCACAATTAAAGATTTTTAAAATTTTAAATTTATTTGATATTATCTCAAAATTTTAAAGGAACTGAATTATATTTCCTTTATATAAATGAACTATGATATTGTATGTTAAATTCTCTTTTTATATATACCTATATCTATATTATATAAAATTTTTGAAATTTTCAAATTGCCTATATTAATATCAGTAAATAACAACCACTATAATAAGGTCTTTACCGTATGCTCAATGCTGAAGTTTTTGGGTAGATAAAATTTTTTAAAATTTAATTTAAAGATAAATTTTAAATTAAATTTAGCTAATTATCTCTAATTTTTTTAGTCGACCCACCTAGTGGGATTAAGGATTTACTGTTGTTGTAATTATCTCTAACTTTTTATTAAAATAATTATTATATATTATATATATTGGGTAAATTTATTTAGTAGTAATTCCATATATGCCCTTGAGATTTGTCTTCTTTACCATAAAAGTTTATAAATATCAAAATATATCATATATGTCATAAAATAATATTACATAAGATAACGTGGTTCCTCCGTGATATTTCTAAAATAACAAAAATATCTTTACTTAATTTATCAATTTTTAAAGTGCGTCACTATTGTTTTAATCCTCGCTGGACCCATGCAAATCTACCAGATCGAGTCGTCCGCCGCCTGGACAAGTTAGCCATCGGCAGCTGTCTGCCATTGCGCAGGTGGCCGCCCGCAAATTAGCCAAATTGTGTGGTTGCTTGCGTGCGTCCTACTTCCGCATAGGCTGTCGCGCTCAGCCATGAAATAATTAGCATGTGGCTGCATTAAGGCAACCGAACGCAGCCCCGAGTGTAGTGGCATGCAGTCAGCTACGCGCATACATGAGGTCAACTGCACCCGCCTGTGCACAACCCCAAGGGAAGCCTCGTGTGAGGCCACATGCAACCATGAAGGCAACCGCGCGCCTGGCTGTGCGCTGGCAGCACGGCCGTGCACAGCCTCAAGGGCGGCTACATGCCCTCGTGGCCTGCTTGCGCGTAGGCTGCCGCACTCATGATCACGGGCCAGCTAGTAGTGAGCTCGTGGTAAATGCATGTCAAGCTTCGAGCGAGCTCATGATGGGCACCGGCAAGCTCACAACAGATGAGGTTCAAGAATAAAATGAAAAATAAAAAAATATTTATTTTAATTTTAAATTTTTAGTAAATGAAATAATTGTATATTAAATGAAAAACAATATATTAAACTTGATCAGAAGCTTTTAAAAATAATTAGGACTACATTGAATTATATAATAATTTTTACAGATTTGTACATATATTTTGACATTTGTTAGCCTTCATGATAAATTAGATTGCTGTTATACTATTTTTTTTTTTTGGCAGAAAGAGTTTGGCTAAACTTGAAATTTGAAAATGGGCTTTTTTTTTAAAGGGAAAATGTGCATTTTTGATATTAAATGTTGCATTTTACTAGTGCGATTCACATATCAAATTAATTTTGGGTTAATAAATTATAATTTGACAGGTTATACTCTTTTTTTTTTTTTTTTATAGAAGACAGATTATAATTTAAATCACAATAAAACGAACTGATTTTATACAATTAAATTTGTACTGGGCCGGCCCATTTTATTCTCGGCCCATATCATCTTATCTTCCTCCCCACGCTCCTCCTTCCGTAATCGCGCATCACGCAAATTCGCTGTTGAAAGCCCTAGCAACCTTCTCTCTCTTTCTCTTTTCGAGAAGACGCGAGCTTCTTTCTGCTCGTCGCCGCATGTTTCGTCCTCCGACTTCCGGTTAGTGTACCATTCAACGCTGTGGGATGGAGTGGCTGCCGTAAGCTGGCAACCTGTTTGCGGCATCGTTCAATCGTAAACTGGGCATTCGACTGTCCTACAGTACTGGTATTGTTATAAGAGCTTTTACTTCTCTATCGCCAGTTTTTCTATTTAGTATTTGTTGAGTACGGCCGTTCCACTGCCTTCTGCCGAAGCAGAAAAAAGTACTGCTATAAATCAAGGAAGGGGATGATTGTTGTGTCATTTTCTAGCATTTGCTGTATGTTCTTTACTTGTTAACGTACAGCATTTGCCCTGGGCTATTTGTCAAATTTAACCTCTTATCCTGTGATTTATCAGGTGAAAAAGTTATGCATGGTAAAACCTCGTTTTGATTGGGTACGGTTAACTAACTTGGGGTATGCTAACTCTATTAATAATTTATCTCAGCTGGGTAGGAGGTTTACAGCTCAATAGTGTTTGGTTACCAACGCAAGTTATCCTAGAATTTTCTTTGGTGTTTAATAACTTAATCCACAGTATGAGCATAAATCAAAACAATGACAGCCTAATTGTTTTTTGTTGCTAACCTAGGTTAACCCAGGATTCTGTTTGTTTGTTTAATTACTTAGCACTGAGTAAGAATTTAAATCAAAACCAATGAAAACATATTCAGAAGCACTATCCCAATTTCCCTAATTTGCAGCTCTACTTCAATAATACTACAAAAAGTTTGTTTTGAAGCAAAATAAATAAATAGCATACTAACATAAAATTACTTCATAAAATTCTGCATCTTTATCTAGCAACACAATTTTACAAAAATGCAAATATGATATGACCCTTCTTTATTAATCTTTCAAGTATTGCATGTGGTGCTAATTTCAATCCATGCATGAAAAAGGTGGATTTTTTGTATGTCCCTGCATTCAAATTAAGTGTGATGTAATAATTCTAAAATTACATTGCCATCAATTTAATTATGATTATTCATTTAAATATAAAATATATCCGACGTATTAGTAAAGCTGAAGTCTGAAAAGCTTTAAAGAAGATAAAGTATAAAAAAGCAGTAGGACCAGATAACATCCTAATAGATGTTTGGCAGTGCTTAGGAGATGATGGAGTTTCTTGGCTCACTAGATTGTTTAATATGATTTTGAAAACTAAAAGGATGCCAAATGAATGGAGAAATAGTATATTAGTACCTATTTTTAAAAATAAAGACGATGTACAAAATTGTGCCAATTATAAAGGAATTAAATTAATGAGTCATACTTTAAAACTTTGGGAGAGGGTGATCGAACAAAGGTTACGCCATAATACTAAGGTATCAGAGAATCAATTTGGTTTTATGCCAGGTAGATCTACTATAGAAGCCATTCATTTATTAAGAAGTTTAATTGAGAAATTTAAGGAGAGAAAGGAAAACCTACATTTGGTTTTTATTGATTTGGAAAAAGCTTATGATAAAGTCTCAAGAGAAGTACTTTGGAGAGTTTTAGAAAAGAAAGAAATTTGCACTGCTTATATTCAAGTTATTAAAGACATGTATGAAGGAGTTGTTACCTGTGTTCGGACACAAGGAGGTTTGACTAAGGATTTTTCTATTACAGTTGGATTACACCAAGGCTCGGCTTTAAGTCCGTATCTTTTCGCTTTGATTATGGAAGTCATGACTGGACATATCCAAGATGAAGTGCCTTGGTGTATGCTCTTCGCAGATGATATTATCCTTGTTGAGGAAACTAAAGAGGTAGTTAAAGCGAAACTAGAGCTTTGGAGGAATGCTCTAGAATTTAAAGGTTTTCATCTCAGTAGATCAAAAACTGAATATATGGAGTGCACATTTAGTCAAGAAAGAAATACTTATATTAGAGATGTGGCAATTGGTGATCAAATTGTCAAGAAGAGTGAGCGCTTTAGATACCTTGGATCAATTATACAAAATGATGGCGAAATAGATAATGACGTTATTAGCAGGATTCAAGCAGGATGGGTAAAATGGAGAAATGCTTCTGTTGTATTGTGCGATAGAAAAATTCCATCCAGAATCAAAGGTAAATTTTATAAAACTGTAGTAAGACCAGCGATGATATATGGTGCAGAATGCTGGCCTGCAAAGAGAAAACAACAACAACAACAACCAAGCCGTAATCCCACTAGGTGGGGTCGGCTATATGAATCTTTTGTTTCCATTGCGCTCTATCAGTTACCAAATTCTTATCTAAGTTTAAGTAACTAAGATCACTCCTTATAGTTTCTTGCCATGCCTGCAAAGAGAAAACATACAAATAAAATAAATATTGTAGAAATGAGAATGTTAAGGTGGGTGTGTGGATATACACGAAAGAATAGAATGAGAAATAAATATATCCAAAAGAAAGTTGGTGTTGCACCAATTGAGGATAAATTTAGAGAAAGTCGGCTTAAATGGTTTGGACATCTAAATCGTAGGCCGATTGAAGCTCCAGTTAGAAAAATTGAGTTATTGGATTTTGCCCATGTACAAAGAGGAAGAGGGAGACCAAAGAAGACTTGGCAAGAAACTATAAGGAGTGATCTTAGTTACTTAGACTTAGATAAAAATTTGGTAACTGATAGGGCGCAATGGAAACAAAGGATTCATGTAGCCGACCCCACCTAGTGGGATTAAGGCTTGGTTGTTGTTGTTGTTGTTTGTTGTTATTCATTTAAATATATGTGCCATGAGTTACATGAATGATTATATTGTTCAAGCGTTTGATGGACAATGATGCACTGTTGCTTTTACATCTAGAGTAGGATGAAGAACGTTGCATGCATGTCCTTGCTTTTAAAAAGCAAATCACTTGAAACTTTTAGCCAATTACCTAAGATCACAAGACAATGTGAATATAAGTTGTTTTTTATAACTTCATTTATCGCCCATAAGTGAGCCTCTAACTTAGGATTCTCTTGGAAGAAAAACCACTCGATATAAGATAAGAATTGAGGTAAGTAATTGTAATTTCGTCTAACGGCAACCAGAATGTCATATTCTTTTAAGGTACCAGTAGAAAAATAAAGCAAGCAAATGTATATAAACAAATTTAAACGTCCACTGACATGCACATGCACATACACAATGCATTTGTAGGATGCAAGAATAAGCAAAAAACATGGATTGGCAAATTCAAGAGCACAGAAACCACATCTTCTTATAGATCAAATAATTCAGTTTGAAGTTACGTCCTCTGCCTAAACAAAAGTTACATTAGAAAAATAGTGACCATGGAACAACAACAACAATGACCAAGCCTTTATCCCGCTAGGTGGAGTCGGCTACATGAATTCTTTGTTCCATTGCGCCCTATCAAATTTAAAAAAATAGTGACCACGGAAACAAAACAAAAATCATTATTCTTTTGGAGGTGAATTCTCTTTTTCTAGGTTGGGATAATACACTATTCAAATTTACTCATCTCAAATTTTCATGTCATTTATGTTTTATCCAGCATCAACTTTTATCTCAAAGCATTTTAAATCATTTTGTCCCATATCAGTTCGGCTTCCAAAAAATTTTATGTACTATGTTCTATTAAAATGATCTGTGAGTCTTTGAATGTGTTTAGACTTATGTTCTGTGGTAATTTAACTTTGCCTAGGGTTCTATATGGAATTCTGAGCAAGGGATTTTACGATTTGATAAAATATCTAGTTCAGTGAAACATATCTCTACCATCTTTGTGACAGAGCTTGTGTTCTTCATGTGATCTTAGCTGTATCTTTTGGATCCTTTGCTAATATTTGTGATATATAGCTGTGAAAGTGTTATACTTGAGATTCTTATTCTGTTCTTTTTATTTCAACATGTGTGTGAGGTTTTTATTCTTTTGTTATCTTTTTTTTTGAGTGCTGTGCGAAGTTTCTTGCATTTATTTGACAACTGTTTCCACAAGGAAATAATTTGTACTCCCCAAAATCATCAATTTCGTTCAAAGTTTTCATTTCTACCTAGTGGATATGTTTTCATTTGTAAGGTTGCCGAATCTCATAATGCAAAGATTTTTGTTTAATGGAAATAATTGAAGCCTTGCTTTCAATGCTACTTGGCTGATCGCAGCTTGTTGTGTTTTTTTTTTTTTGGTTTGGAGTTTGCTGCTGTTATTGCTGCAATGCTGTTGTTTCTTTCAATCTTGCTTATGGTAATTCATAAGTCCAATATTTCCTTTGAGTTTCATTTTGGTTTTCACATTCTAGTGTGTTTTCTTAAATATCTCTACATTTATTTAATATTTGATTCAATGGCTTTGCAAGATTATTAGTGTTTCTTTTCTCTTGTTTTGTTGTATTGTGAAAACATTTCAATACTTTACTCTTTCATGAAACATTTTTAACTTTCCAATAATGCAATAAAAGCTGAATAATTGTAATTTCTACTTCAGTGACGTTTTGCAAGTTGCCCTTTTTTGATTTGCCGCGCATACTTGAACAACTACTTACATTATGCTAGATGGAAGCTAATGATGTGAAATATAGTTATTGTGTTTGGATGTTCAAGGGATATGAAATTTGCTAGTTATTAAATTGATATGTTTGTTATAGGGGTAGCAAAATAGGTTAGCTGGTCAGGTTTGACCCAAACTTGAATCTAACCTGATTGGAATAACCCAACTCAAACCCAAACCAATTATTAAACGAGTCAAGATCAATGACCAGAATCCAACTTGATTTATAAATGGGTTGGTTTAACTCGCTAACCCGTCCCATTTATAGAATAAATCTTTATAAATGGATAGCCTTAACTTTGTTATGTATGACTCGAACTTGACCTTTTTATAGAATAAATGTTTATAAATTGGTAGCAACTCGACTTAACTTGATTATGTACAATCTAGATCTGACTCGTTTAATAAATATGTTAAAATTCATGACCTATATTCAAAATTTTAGAATCAGGTTAATGGGTTGTCATAGATTACTACTCCTATAGGATGTGAAATAGATTTAATTTTTTATTTTGAAGTATTATATAATATGAAATAATTAATATTTAATTTTGAAATTTGTGTGTGATGTGATATGTAGGTTTTATCTAGCATAACAAACGTGTAATATTTATCTTCTACATTATTCTTAGTTACAGTAACATTTTTTGCGTTGTACTTATTGTTTTGTATTCAGGCCGCCCCAATTGAAAAATTTGAATTATTACTTGTGCTTTTTGTATTTTAAGAAGTCCTTGAAAGTAATTGGTGGTGAATCCATCTAGAGAAAGCATGAAATTTTTAAATATTACTCTCTTTCTTGTTTGTTTTATTATACTAGCTGTTAATAATTTTTAGTATTTTGCCATCATATTCTCATAGTTTATGAAAAACATATGATGTGTTTGTTTGTAAAGGTTAATTTTAATAAAGTTGGAGTTAAACTTAAATGAGAATATTTTTTTATTGAGAATTGTGTATGATGTGAAATAAAGTTAATTATTATATTGGGATGTGTCAGGGATGTGATCTAAGTTAGTTATTCTTTTGGTTTGTAGGTAGGATATGAAATTAAGTTAATTTTTTATTTTAAAATATTTATATGTTATAAAATATAGTTAAAATTTAATATTAAAATTTATGTATGATGTGACGTACCACATTAAAATTAACAAGGTTAATCTTAAACTATCTAAACAAACACAACCTATATTGATTTTAAAATGCTAAGTTGGAAGGCTGCTCTTAATTTTCACTAATAAAAGGAAGAATTTTGTTAATCACATTTTATGAGTGATTAAAATGCACAAGGGTTTATAAGTAGGTAATAGCAAATGTAAAAGAAGAAATGATGTATAAATTGTAGTTCTTTAAATGGTGGGAGTGTTGAGTGCTTCATCTCTAGACTATCAGTATCTTAAGAGATCCGTGCGCATTTATGATGTTGTAACACTGCCTTTCACGCAGGAATGTATGGAGAAGTTTGGTTTAATGTTATTGTGATATGTTATTTGAACAAATTGAGTGTTTGATTTGATGACATATTTAGATAAATATTGTGAACAAATTACATGATTCTTACTCTAAAATGGCATTTTGATGTCACTCAATTTCTAGATATCACCCAAGAAAGAAGTGATGTTTGATTGATTTTCTATTACTGTTATTTAACATAAATTGAATCAAACAAATTATAATTTAGAGATAACATAAACAACTTGACATTCAGATAACATGAATATCTAGATAACATTGAACCAAACTCCCTTTAAGTTTTAACTGGGTGAATAACTTGGTTTATTCTCTTGACAGATGGATGGCTCAGTTTATGCTCATAATAGTCATGGACAACCGTTTGATAATTTTGGATTCGGAGATTCTGAAGCTGTTGAGCATACTAGTTCAAATAATGAGCTTACTTATTCAAATGAGAAGGAAAAATCAACAGCTGAGATGGATCCATCTGACATGTTGTCCCAAGTCATTCATAGCGAAGAAGAAGCATACAAGCTGTATTGTGATTATGCACATAGAATAGGATTTAGTGTTCGGAAAAATCACAATACTTATTGGCCTTATTCTAAGAAAATTAAATCAAAGGAATACGTGTGTTCAAAGTCAGGGTTCAAGAACAATGAGCCTAGGCCAACAGTGAAGCCTAGGTTTTACAGGCATGGTAGTAGGACTGGGTGCCCAGCAATGGTGAGGTTTAAAGTAGATGAACAAGGTCATTGGACAGTTAGTAAGTTTATACAACAACATAACCATGAGCTTGCAAGGCCACAAGATAGGCATCTTCTTCGATCTCACCGGTTATTCTTCCGGTCTCCAGATGGTGTGTCAAAAATGGTTGGTCAGTCTGGAGTCAGGTTAGTTGATGGAAACTCATATCTCATGGACAGTGTTGAAAATGTGCAAAATTTTAGCTTAATTGAAAGGGATTTATGCAACTTTCTCTATCGAGAGCATGCTATTCGAATGGAGCCAGGTGATTCTTTAAGTTTGCTAAATCTTTTCAAAGAAAGGCATGCATTGGATAGCATGTTTGCTTGGGATGTGCAAATTGATCAAGAACAACGAGTAACAAATTTTTTTTGGGCAGATGGAAGAGGCAGAATTGATTATGATTGTTTTGGAGACGTCGTGGTGCTTGACTCTAGTTGTAGATTGAACAAGTACAACTGCCTTTGTGCATTATTTATAGGAGTTAACCATCATTGGCAGAACGTTTTTTTTGGGGCTGCTTTTCTATTAGATGAAAGTGTAGCTTCATATAAATGGTTGCTTGAGACCTTCCTCACATTGATGGGCAGCAAATCACCGGTTACCATTCTCACAGACCTGGACGAAGCAATTACTAAAGCAGTTGAGGATTTACTTCCTAGCACGCAACATCGATTTTGTCCATGGAATGTATCAAATAAGGCGTCATCGAAGGTGCATTGCTTAAATGACAATAAAGCTGTTGAGGTTATGTTTAAAAATTGTTTGAGTAATTGTGAATCAGAAGAGGAGCTTGAAAAGAATTGGGCAGAAATGCTGAATATAGGGGACTTGCATCAGAACTTATGGCTTCAGGACCTCTACAAGTTAAAGGATAAGTGGTCCATGACCATTAAGAAATCTACATTTGACATGGGTGTTTTTTCAGCTCAACGTAACGACAGAATTGACAATGTATTCCATGAGATTTTCAAGCCAACAAGCTCGCTAACCAGTTTTTTTCTCCGCATAGAGAAGATGGCTAAATCATGGCGGTGGAACGAGTCCGAGGAAGACTTCCGATGTAGCCATTGCAGCCCCACACCTATGATACCAACTAGCCCATTACTAAATCATGCTTGCAAGTTATACACCCGAAAGTTTTATAAACTCCTTGAAGATGAGTACCTTCATGGTCTAGGGGGCTTATCATGTGAAGAAGTCGCATGTGACAATAACATCTCGAAGTTTCATATAAAGCACCTAGATTCATCAGGGAGCTCTAGGGTATGGACTGTTATGCTTAACCCTTTAAATATGGATGTTAGTTGCAGCTGTAAAAAGTTTGAAACTATGGGATTGTTGTGTTCTCATGCTCTCAAAGCTTTGAATATGAAGAATATATGTCAGATTCCTGATAAATATATCTTGAAGAGATTGACCACGGGAGCAAGGAAAGATATTTATGCTTGTGAAGGCTCTAGAAAAACAACACAAAGTATGACTGATTCAAACTTTGATTTCTGCAACTGTGTCAGTCGCTGGACGTATTATTTGTGCTTGAAGGCAGGAGGGAATGAGAAGGCACAAGCAGCATTGTTGAATGCATTGAGAAAAGCTTTAGTTGATGTTGAAACTATACTAGAAAAAGGTTCATCGTCAGATGCTGGGTCTACTGATATGGCTAATGAGAATAGAGTGCATGCAATTGAGGATGGCAACACCATTCCATCTCCAATGGAAGATTCGTCCAAAATGAGTCCCAAGGTTCTCTGCAGTGCTAGACCCAAGGAAAAATTGGAAAGAAAATCTCAAAGAACAAGTAAAAATATTCAAGTACTTTTGCTTTGTTGCATTCCATCTATGAATGTAAAAGTCTGTACATTATTTCTCTTCTGGTTTCGCACTTTCAGGAAAGAAAGTTAAACTGGATGCCGGAAAAGCCAACTACCATATTGATGATTGCATTACGACAACAAGTAGCAGTGAATCTTACAAAGAGGAGATCCTGCAACATGTTCCCGAACCAGCATGGAATGGGCACCTAATGCCGTATTCGAGTAGACCGACTATCTTCCGTAGCATACCACTGGGTTTCACCAAGGTTTGTTATATGAGATACTTTATTGTTTAATCTTTTTATAGGTCCTTGAGGTTTGTATTTCATTGCATTTTGATCTATAGTTTTTGCATCATGGATTTAGGTCCCTAAGGTATAATTGAATTTTCTGTTAGGCACTTCCATCAATTCTGTTTAAATGAAAATGAAATTTGTCTACTATCCTAGAAGAAGCTTGAACTGTTTTTAATAAAATCAAAGTATTTAAAATAAAAGATAACAATAGGCCTTTAGGCACCATTAGGCAAGCAGACAAAAATAGCTAATGCAGCTTAGCTAAAAAAGCATCACATCCAATTCTAATTCTCAACAGTAAAATATAAACTTCAGATTTTATACAATTTTCAACATAAAAGACTTATTTAATCCACATCATACATATATTTTTATAGAACTATCAACTTTTTACATGTGTTAGACAAACTTTAATATAATAAATTAAATTTATTTCGCAACATACGTGTTAGCTAACTTATAGCAAATTTAACCCAAAAAAAGTCCTATGAATGTAGGCTACTAGTGGCTTTTTTGTTTCAAAAAAGTCTCTACCATATAGGTGGAATTTGTCTATTTAGACAAATATGCGATCATTTATTTAACTTTAAATTTGTCTATTTGAACCAATATGCAACGATTTATTTAACTTTAAGGACCCAACAACTAAATAATTATGATTCAAAAATCATAGACTAAATTGCAATATATTGCAAATCTCATGGACTTGCAAGTTACTTCCCTTCAATCTATTTATATGTACATCATTTATACTTCATGACCATTTGGCTCACCTTTTTTTGAAATAGTGTTAATTAGAGGAATTGTAGTTATAACATTCATCGTATATGGAATTATATAAGACAGATGTAGATGTTCTGATCACATACAGAGATGATAATTGGGGATGGGATATGCAGGATAAGAATTTGGCTAGAGATTACTCACAAAAATAAAAGGAACATTTACATAGGGAATATAGAAATTACACAAAATTATGCATTTTACCAACATTCTCAAAAAATTGCTTAAAAACACGTAGAATTGTTTAATATTATGCTTTTCACATTTTCGTCAACTTCCCTCTAACCATGGTTAATTCAGCCTTTAATTATGGTTTATTCCATCTTCATTCACTAACCACCCGCCAGATGTCGCTCGCCAATCACCCCTCGTTGACTGCTAGCATTGGAGGAGAGGAAGAGGAACTTTTGATGTTAGGAGGGAAATTTGAATTAGACTAATAGATTTGAATTTGAGTGAGAATTTTGAAATAAATGAAATATTCCATTTAGATGCTAACGGAAACAAAAGATTCTATTTCACGGAATTTACTTGCAGTTGTGAAATGCATAATATTTTAATAATTTCGTGCATTTTATGTAATTTTTGCAGAATATTGATGAAATGCATAATTTTATGTAATTTTTGTATCCCCACTGTAAATGTCCCAAAATAAAACTAAGTGTTTGTTTGTAAGGTTAAATTTAAGAAGGTTAAAATTAAATTTGGATAGAGATATTTTTTTATTGAAAGTTGTGAATGATGTGAAATAAAGTTAGTTATTATATTGGGATATGTGAGGGATGTGATATAAAGTTAGTTATTATGTTGGAATATGTGAGGGATGTGATATAAGTTAGTTATTATTTTAGTAATATGTGTAGGATGTGAAATAAATTTAATTTTTAATATTAAATTTTATGTGTGATGTGATATGCCTGGTTAAAATTAAACCAGGTTAATTTTAAACTCCTAGGCAAACAGGGCCTTAAATGTTGAATACAAATCGTCATCGTATCACATTTTATCTTAGTTGTTTACGCTATTTGCTCTTGCCCAATACAGCGTGTGGCGCCACATAAACTGTAGTTGGGATGGTTGATAGAAAAAGAATTTACAGAACTAATCCCAACTAGTTGAGATTATACTGTTAATAATCATGATGTAGAATATGATCTCATTTTTCATTATTCATGCAGGATGACAATGGCTACTTATTGCACAGTCGGCTGCCAAATGTGGACTTGCAAATGAAGGGCAACATCGTTGAAAGCCAACCACAGCATAGTGATGCTCCTTCACCTACTAAAACCAGCTAATATTTTGCTCTTATTTCATGCTTCGGCCTTTGTATATTTTGTAATTATGGGATTTTGACACGTCCTTCACTACTTCACTGATGTTATGTTCAATCCAGATAAATGTATATATTTTTTTTCCAGAGAAAAGCAGTTATTTATCAGTTGTTTTTTTGAAAAATTTATATCTGGCACCTCTAAAAATCCATTATTTTTAGACGGTATTTTCAAAGTTTATTATTTTCAAACAGCACCTTTCATTTTAGAGCAAATTTTAAGCAATATTCTGCTTTTAAAGTTAGATGAGGATGTTGCATGAAAATAATAAACTTTAATAGTACCGTCTGAAAATAATGGATCTTTGAGAGTGTTATGTAATTTTTTTTTTCTAATTTTTGAAATGGAGAAATGCTTCTGGTGTGTTGTGCAATAGAAAATTTTATAAAATTGTAGTAAGACCAGTGATGATATATGGTGCTGAATGCTGGCTTGCAAAGAGGAAACATACAAATAAAATAAATGTTGCAGAAATGAGGATGTTAAGGTGGATGTGTGGGTATACACGAAAGGATAGAATGAGAAATGAGTATATTCGAAAGAATGTTGGTGTTGCACCAATTGAGGATAAACTTAGAGAAAGTTGGCTTAGATGGTTTGGACATTTAAATTGTAGGCCGATTGAAGCTCCAGTTAGAAAAATTGAATTATTGAATTTTGCTCATGTACAAAAAGGAAGAGGGAGACTAAAGAAGATATGATAAGAAACTATAATGAGTGATTTTAGTTACTTAAACTTAGATTAGAATTTGGTAACTGATAGAGCGTAATGGAAACAAATGATTCATGTAGTCGACTCCACCTAGTGGGATTAAGATTTGGTTGTTGTTGTTATTGTTGTTGTTGTTGTTGTTGTTGTAATTTTTGAATTAAGTGAAACGTCTGCCAAATGATGACGGGGATATTGCGCAAGGGCTTTGAGCATTTGGTATTGCTGCCGGTTGCAGTGAAATAATAGAGCCAATTTGATCCCTTCTGATGGCAGTTCATTTTTTTTTTTGAACAAAACGCTTCGCATATCATATTGCCTTCATTGATCGTTCTGTCTGGTTGGGAATTGAATTTTTTTTTTCTTCGTGCGGGGTTAAATTAGCATTGATGCTTGAAAGGTCTATGAAAATTGAATTGAAATTTTTTATCAAAAAAAAAAATTGAATTGAATTTTGAATTAAATTGAGCTAAGTGATTTAATTGATGATTCATTTTATATCATTCGAATTTTTTATTAATTTATTTTTAATGTATATTTTTGATAAATAATATATTTATTTTTTAAATAGTTTAATAAATGATTGTATTATAATATTTTATGATTTTTATTTAAATTTTATTAATTATAGAATATATTTTATTTTTATTTTTAATTATTAGATTAAGATTGATAATATAATTTAATTTAATTGAGAAAATAAAAAATGTTTATATTTAAGATTTAGATTGAAATTTATTATAAAAAAAAAGATTGAAAGTTGGATTAATTTAAATTTAAATTAAATTTGAATCAATAATAAATAATTTAGGTTTAATTCATATTGAAATTTTTTGTTTATATTTTGAGTTGAGATTAAATTGAAAATGTTTAATTTAATGAATTTGGTAATTATATTGAAATATATGTAGGTTAATATAAATTAGTTTTATTTTTTTTATTTTTTTAATGTTTTTATAATTAAATATAATATAATTTTACTTTTTATTTTTGAAATAAAAATTGTATTATAAAACAGTTTACAGGATTGATATATTATAATTTAGATCTATAATTTTAAAAATACAATGTTTGAGTTTGTAAATATATATATTAGTTTGATTTATTTTTTAAATTTTTTAATAATTAAATTTTATAAAATATTTAAAATGTCTCTTTATTCTTTTTCATCTCTCTTTTCTTATATCATTTGCTCTCCTAAACCGTCTCTCTCGATGTCTCTCTCGTTTTTACTTTTATGTGTAGCCTTGTGCTAATGTCGGGCAAGGTTACCAGCTGTGTAGCATGCGCGAGCATCATAGGAGGGCAAAGGCGCTCGCACTAGACTGCACAAGATTGGCATTGACAAAGAGAGAGGAGAGAGGAGAGAAAAAGGAGAGGGAAAGGAGAGAGCATAGTATTTTAAATATTTTATAAAATTTAATATTAAAAAATTTAAAAATAAATTTAATAATATATTTGACTCACAAATTTAAAAATATTAAATTTTTAAAATTGTGATTTTGACTGATAATATATTTTAAATTTCAGACCTTAGATATAATGTATCTTAAAAAGATTTTGTTATATCATATTTTTACATAATTTTTGATAGATCAATTAACTGTATTTAATATATTACATATAATTTTTAATAAAGTTAAATAATTTTACTTCTTATGTTATGCATATCTTCAAAAGCTAAAATTTTTAAAAGTAAAATTGAATATTTTGGTCATTACATGATAATGACCTTCAAATTAAAGTGAGCCTAAAGCTGGATTTGTTTGACAATAAAATTAATTTAATTTTATTATAAAAATTATAATTTTATTTTAATATATGTGTATGATAAAAAATAAAATTAATTTATTATATTAAAAATTATTTATAATATTATAAAAATTAATTTAATATTATTTTTAAATTTTTATAGTAAATAAATTAAGTTTGATTTTTGGCGTGACAAAAATAGTTTTTGAGTACTGGACCTGCTATTCTGGCCCTCCACCTCCGGCTGTCTCCTGTCTCTCCGATCCGCAGCCTGGAAAGGCTGGCCTGGCAAAGCCATGGCGAGGTGGCGAGGCGGCGAGTACTGCTTCTGCTACAGCCTTTCGACGTCTACCCTCCACGAACCAGAGGAATAAAGGATTCTTCCTCTTTCCCCCATCGAACAGCGAATTAGCAGGTAGCTTTATCCCGTTCCGCGGCCTTTGCTTTACTTCAAACGCGTCATCTGCGTGCTTCCATGAGTTTGATTCTCAGTATTATTAGGGCAAGTATTTTGAACTGTGTGGAGGAACAGCTGAGTTGGTAGATCCCAAAAGAATATTTTTGTTTGGTGAAACTGTGATTTCTTGACGTACGATTGATTATTCATGAATTCTTAGCTTTGTGCCTACATAGATGAGTTTTATTCTACAACCATACATGGCCGTGAACATTCATGATTATAAAGTTTTCAATAAAATGAGCTTGAAATGCTGATGAAATTGAATAAAAAAGGCAGCCTTTCTCTTTAGTCATCTGTCCACCCAAAAAAGGAAACAGAGGAAAATCCATGAAAAACAATTGCAACTAGCATGGAGTGAAATAGAGATTGAAGGAGTATTGACCGCAAGGGAGGTTCTCATTCCTTCACTTGGACTAGTTTAAATAGTTGGACCCAAGCCACCTATGGCTAAGGGATTGCTCCTTATTTGGAGGACATTGTCAAATAATCTTGGAATTATGCAATTTTCTTTTGTAGACCGAAGCATATATCACTTCAAGTTATTCATAAGTATCCATGTTATCAAATGCGTGTACTGGTGATTACACTACGTTTGTCTTAGAATTTCATGTCATGTTGAAATTTTACTGAAGCAAGTGGACTTCATATTTTAATCAACATTTTTTCCAGTTTGTTGAAGGCGTCTTAGAGCTGATTGGCCCCTTGATATATGGTTGGATTGATCTACTAAGCTAGTTTGGTCGAGTCATGATCAAGTCTATTTTGATTAATTTTTGTTATTGAGTATATTTGGGTTAGTTTAGCCCAATTTTGGTTTACTTATATATTTTATGTTACTTGACTGTTTCAAATGTTTGTAGTCCCCTATAAATGAACATCTGATTATTAAAAAAAATTGAGTTCTATTATTTTAGTTTGTTGTATTCCAGTGATGGGAAATGCTATATTGTTAGGTCCTTGAGTGGAAATCCATGTAGACCTAAAATTAGGGCATTCCTAAACTCCTTCACTTCCTCCTCTCTCTCCGCCCTTTTTCTCCCCCTTTCCCACCCTTCCCCCCTCCCCACTCTCTTTCTCCCTTCCCGGTAAACTTAAACATGGCGCATGCCATGCCTTCGCCTCACAAACCAATGCCGAGCCACAAACATTCAGCTTGCATGGCAAGGTTTCTACACAAATTGTGCTTCTTTCTCCTCTTCTTTCTATTTTCAACATGAGATCCCCGCCTGGGATTCTCAAGATTATCCCTTGTTACTCCTCATGGGGTCTCAGCTGACTTTACTGTAGGTTAATGGGAAGCCAAGAACCCCGCCTCCCTCTTTCATCAAATTGAGTTCTATTATTTGATGTGTGTGGTTTGTGCGGATTTGCTTGCCTCAAGTGATCTGTTCTTATTTTTTATTTAAAAAATAATTATTGATGGATAATTGTTGTAAGGAATTTATTTTCTGTGCTACCTATAAATATTTTGAGATTGATGGGGTGTGGAGCGATCTTCTTCTTAGCATCAGATTAGACAAATAGATCAAATCATACAACACAAGTGATAGAACTTAAATGCAAGAATTGGAAGACTCATCGGAACATTTGATGTATGGTCAGACCGTCTGATCTAGTGATTCTTTTACACTTCATCTGTTGGTATGATTTATGCCTGTCTGCATGAAATGTAGAAGAATCACAATTCACATCTTTGTTGCGGTAGTAGGCTAGGCTTATCGACTCCATCGTCTTATTGAGAGAAGTAAGCAAATTATTGTGGCAAGTTTGTGGCAAATCTGGAATTAGCTCAATTTCATTTGGTTGATATGGCTAATATTTGAGTTCCTTTAACATAGAATTCATATGAATATGCTTAACAAATTATCCTACTTGCTTGCAGTTATCAACCTAATATTTTCTCAGGGCCCTACGGATTTTAAGCTTTCTAGATGATCAATGTTGAACTCACAAGGAAGCTATTAAATTTTGTCAAGATGTCTTAGGACGCAAGAGTATTGATTGGGAGCTTATGTTTCGCAACAATTTCTCCTATCCAATTCACAGAGTGGATCTTGTAGTCACAGTTGGTGGAGATGGAACTATTCTACAAGCTAGTCGGTTCCTCAATGATTCAATTCCTTACTTGGAGTCAATTCTGACCCTACAAAAGTCGAAGAGGTTAATTTCTCACTTGGTTAATATCTTAATTACCTTTTTGCTTTTGTTGTAGGATCAACATAATTTAAATGTCTTTGTAAGTAGATCATAGCTTTGTATATTATTTCAACTAAGTTTAGATGTCTTACTAGAAATATCTTATTCAAGAGATATAGTTGGCTTTTGTATGATATTGACGAGTCTATTCATGATTTTCATGATTGCCATGTTGCATTTGATGGATTAATGCATATTAGTTTTATTTATTTTAATTTATCAAGTCTATTTGTGTGGATTTAGTAATGTATGTTATTTCTTTAGATTATTATTATTATTATAATTATTTATTTAGTGATATGTTTAGTTCTATATTATCAAGCCTCTATTGGTGGGACTAACAAAGGAGAGGTGGGGCAGAAATAATAAGATAACTAAGATTTCAAGAATTCTCACTATATTTTTCCTTTTCTAGATATTGATCCCTTCCGAGAATCGATTCCTTCTAAAATCCCTTTTCCGAATCCATTTTTAAGCTAGACTGCAATAAACACAAATTTTCAGGCAAAATATGTGGGACTAATAAACCCACTAAAAAAATAAATAAATAAATAAAATTAACTAATTTAAATTCATAATAAACTCCCTGAATAATAAAGTAAAGTAAAATAGAGATAATTTGCATTAATCCGATATAATAGGGATCGTTGATTTGATATGGATTGTTGATTATCATGATGTTCCCATCACTTTCTTTCTCTAATTCTTACAAAGTGGAGAGCCTTTGCTATCAGAATACAGTTTTTGTAATTGAATTATATTTTATAAATTTAACAACTGATTTGTAATTTCTTTATTTTCATCCGCATTTTTACCAGCATCAAATACAAGCTATGAATACCTTAAAAAAAAAAAGAGATGAATATAATATCTTGGACTAAATATGATCATTTTGAAACTGTATATACAATTATGATCATTTTTTCAGTCAAATCTAAAAAATGATTTAGAAAATATACTGTGTATCTTTGCTATCAGAACACAGCTTTTAGATTTGATTTTCAACTATTTTCTCTAATTTATGTTGGTTGATCAGTTGTATGACAAATTTGATCCCGCAAAAAGCACTAGTCATTTCTGTGCTACCACTGTGACAAACTTTGAGCAGGTCGATTAATTTAGACTTTATTTAACTTGTTTTAGTATTTAATATTATAATTTTTTTTTCGGAGTTTGGATGAAATTCTTGAAGGGACATGGAGCCCTTTTGAGCTAACCAAGTGTCTATAAAGTTAATTTGTGAGCCAATATCAGCATTTTCCATGAATGATATCTTACTCTCACATCCTTGTCCAGCAACTGTGTCGCGCTTCTCATTTCGGTATTTATTGTGGGAAAACTACAAAATCTAGTTGCGTGTTTTTCTTTCTTCACAACTCATTATTATATATTTATCAGCATTTCATAGGAAAATTGAGATTGATGTATTGTGAACATCAAAACAGCATTAAAAATGTTTTTTTTAAGAGAATTATAGAAGTAACATATAATGAAAATAAGTGATTCTCCTAGCTCAGTGGAGAAATAACTTATTTAGGTAACAGGGGTCTCAAGTTTAAACTGCACTACTATCACAATTTCTATGTTAGGTGGGAGAAATAGGGGTATCCAAGGGCAAAATCAAAAAAATAAAAATAAAAATAAAAAAATAATGAAAATAAAATTATATAACATAGCTATGTGAGGTTTGGGCATGTAGAACAAAGAGGGGAAAGTGCATGGTTAGAACAAGTGCAAAATGTTGTGGTAGAGCTAAGTGTAGGGAAGTTCGTAGGGATGAGTTGATCTGGGGATTCCCTGGGGGGTGGATTCAAGCTACTACAACAATATGTTAGAGATACGAAGTGCTGGTATTTATTTACTTGAGAGTTTACATCTTGACGATGTTCAATGATGGATTCTAGTTAAAGAAAAGGCCAAGCGTAAACTTATATGTTATAAATAAAGATCTGTATTAATTATCACATGCAGCACTGAACATGTGTGATTGAGGGGGAAAAAATTTTTTGTAAAGTGATGTAAAATAGGAATGAAAAATTAGAGCAGAAGAAGAGGAAGGGCTGGTCGGGCATTCGTAAAAAAAGAGAATTTTGGGCAGACAATGTTTTTATAGAATGGAAAGGAAATTAATCAAAAACTTGCTAAAGTGTAACAAAAGGCAGAAAAAAAAGGATAATGATCTATCAAATTAACAAAAATTTATGAATAAAGGATGTCCTTTTCCTGATTATCATCCAATCCTTGTAGCTTGATGTTAGAAGGCAATATTTAGCCCCCCACTAGGTAAGAAAATATTCAAATACTTGAAATAATGTTTTTTTTTTTAACAATGTCTACCATAAATTTAATATAAGAGTATTGATAATGCTGATGATCTATACTGATTGCATTCATTTCCTGATTTCATGAGAATCAATCTTGATCAACAGAAGAGTTCTTCTTTGGTTAACTGCAGATCAAGCGGCCTTCAGTGTATGCACTGCAGCAGGATCAACTGCTGCAATGCTTTTGGCTGGAGGATTTCCCATGCCAATTGACAGTAGGGAGCTCCAGTTCATGGTAAGAGAACCCACTTCTCCAAGAGCTGCTGATGTTCCTTTCATGCATGGTGTTATTAAATCTGAACAATCTATGCAAATCTCATGGAGTAGTGAAGCAGGAAACATATTTCAATTTGGCATGGCGATGCTATTGAGCTTTCTATGAATTCCCCATGTTTGAAAATTTGTCTGCCTCCTATTTTAAGGTGGAAGTGAATTCTCTAAATTTTTATGTTCAGTATCAACGCTCTCTTTATGCTATTGGTGAGATGAATCTCATGACCTTTATTTAACTTGGATTAACTGTTTTGTTATCAGTAAGGTTAGATTCATTACGAGGTAGCACATAAATAGAAAGAGATTCATTTGCCTCCAAGGAGCAGTTTGTGTGTTCGGCTTCGGTTGACTAATTGGGGGCCCACCACATCAGCAATAGGCCCCACTCAGTGCTAAAGTGGCATCCACTCGTTAGCTAGCAGAACTCAATAATCAGTAATAGGCGGCTGACGAGTGTCGGTCTATTTATTTGATCAAATTGCACACCCAAATCTCAAGTGAAAATTTGAAGTTATTGAAAATATAGCTTTTTGATTTTGTGTTAAATTTCAAAAATAGGCTGATAATAATCATTTTCAAGATCAATTAAATTTCTGAAGTTGGGCTGCTATGTAGATTTATGAATTTGAAGTTTTTTTAAGGAGATCATATATTTAAGTACTTACTGTATGTAGCTTTGTAAATTTAAATTTCCTTTTTTTAAATATATAATATAATATTTTTTTAATAGCATTTCATTTAATTAATTTCGCTTAATCTATTAAGTGATGTTTCAGATTCATAAATCGATTTAATAGACTTTTTAGAAAATAAAATTTTAAAATTAAAAAATTCAAATTCGTCTCATCGAGGGCCAATTTCAGGAACCAGATGAGATGTACTTTTGCAAATTAAATTAAAAAATAAAAATAATTACGTACATATCACATAATTTAATTTTATTTATATTTTATCAATCCATCCTTAATTAATTATACTATGCACATTCAAAATATTGTAAAATTTTATATACACACATTTGAGTTAAAATTTAATTAAAATTTATTTGAAAAAAAATATTTTGTTAATAAATCATTAAAATTATATTTTTATTCTTAATAGTATATATTTTTCTAATCTTTAATACCATACTAAAGCGCTGATTTGTCCTAAAATCAATTCACGTCGTGGATGCCTTCTTTCTTTGTCGCCACCTAAACATTTTAAGATTTTCACTCAAAATATATTTAAATATTTTTAAAATAATATGATGAACGACTCAGATTTTTTGTAATTTAATTATACTTAGGTTATTGAAAAATTATGATTATTCATTATAATAGAAATAAATTAAAATGTGTGTATGTAAGATTTTATAATATTTTGAGTGTGAATAGCGTAATTAACTAAGAATGGATGGGTAAGACATAAATAAAATTAAATTGTGTGATATACAAGTAATTATTCTTAAAAAATATTATCAGTAAAGCTAGTTTGGCTAGCTCATGCCTAGTTGATGTTGACGTGACCGACATGAAATGATAATAACATATTATTTAATTAGAATAAAAAAGACATTTTACTCGCGTAAAACGTAGCGCCATCTTCTATTGTCTCTGGAGTCTTCTTAGGCGAAAAATACTAGCAGCGCCGAAGCGATGCCGATTCTTGACGATTCGACACCGACGACAGCTCGGTGGCTGCAGGACGGATCCCCACACCAGGATTCAATCCGGCGTGGGGATCGTCGGCGAGTCCTGGTCGAACTCTCCTCTGGTCCAGGAAGTGCACAACTTACAGCCGCGGCGACGTCGTGGCCTCCGGTACGCATCAGGGCGTAAGTCGGGAACAACGCGCACGACTTATAGGTAGTAAGTCGTGCATCTGACACACGACTTACAGTGGGATAAGTCGTGCGCAAGCCTCACGACTTACCCGCTTGTATGTCAGTGCGCGAGGTTCACGACTTTAACTCCAGCGGAGTTCAGGACTTAGGCGGGATGTAAGTCGTGCACGTGCTTCAGTAAGTTGTGCACGTGCCACGTGCACGACTTACTGCCTGACGTAAGTCGTGAATCTGGTTCAAGACTTACAGCGGGAGCCAGGCGCACGACTTACAGCGGGATAAGTCGTGCCGCCTGGGCGCACGACTTACAGCGGGATAAGTCGTGCCTCCTGGGCGCACGACTTACAGCGGTATAAGTCGTGCATCCTGGCTCACGACTTACAACGGGATAAGCCCTGCACCAAGGTGCACGACTTACAGCTGCGTAATGTAAGTCGTGCGCCCGGCTGCACAACTTACGCGCGCTGTAAGGCGTGCGGCACGACTTACGCCCGCTTTAAGTCGTGTGCCATGGCACGACTTACTCCAGCTGTAAGTAGTGCGCGCCACTTACTCCCTCCGTAAGTCGTGCGCGCAGGCTGAACGACTTACTCCCGTCGTAAGTCGTGCGTGCAGGCTGAACGGTAAGTCGTGCGCCAGGCGCACGACTTGCTCCCGGCAGCTGCACGACTTATCGCCCGTGAGGTAAAGTCGTGCACTTTTTCAGGACTGACTGCCGCCGGGGTAAGTCGCGTGCCCTCACGACTTATTACCGTCGGCGGAGTAGGTTGTGAATCGCACACAACTTTCCTCCCGCTGCTTAAGTCGTGAATCGCGAACGACTTACGCCCGCGATTGGCTGCCGGGTTTTTGGAAGGTCCGGAGACTGACCGATCGGCGCCGCATCCTCCATCCCATTCCGATTCTCCTTCACCACTAGCGAAATCCCAAATCGATTCTCCGATGCGATGGGCATTGGCTGGATCGAATTCCTAGGGCATCGAGGAGGCCCAGAGCAACGGAGAAGAAGAAGTTGACGAGGGCGGCGTCGTCTCTGGAAGGATGCGCGTTGGGAGGGCACTGGCGATGCGGTTGGCCGTCGAGGATGGGGATGGTGTGGTTGGCATCGAGGTAAGAGAAGGAAAATGGTTGACAGATAATACTTGATGTGTTTTAAATGGACCAAATTGAAGGTATTTTCAAATTAATGTTAATTTGAAATTTATTGCTTTGGCGAACAATTAGCTATCATAAATACTTAAAATCAGATATGAGTTGCGCATGAGTTATAATTTTTATGTGATTTTTGTGATACTAAAAATTTGATTATTAAATATTTAAAATATTTAAATTTTAGTGGTGTGGATGTAATTTTTTTATTTTATAATATTGAATATTTGAGTACAAATTCATTGTTATTATAAATAGCATTGAAGCACAAATCATTATTATCTATCATTTCGTGCGCTAGAGAATATATGAGAAAATTATATTATTATTGACTCTTATATGAGTAGTATAGCCTAAGTATTCAAGCACTTTGATTATATTAATTCATGCACATTATATTATATTGGCTTCAAAGCCTAGAATATTAGACACAAATTAATGGTATTAAGTGCATTATTTATTGCATATCATAGTACTTTAATATTTCTTATTAGCTATAAAATTAGACGCGCATCAGCCTCTAAGGAGTAGTTTGTGTGTTCGGCTTCGGCTAACTAATTGGGGGGCCACTACATCAGCAGTAGGCTCCACTCAATGCTAAAGTAGCATCCATCCATTAGCTAGCAGAACTCAATAATCAGTAGTAGGGTGTCAGTCTATTTGTTTGATCAAATTGCACACCCAAATCTCAAGTGAAAATTTGAAGTTGTTGAAAATATAGCTTTTTGATTTTGTGTTAAATTTCAAAAAAATTGTATAGGTCCACTGAGAATTATAGATCAAATCAATTGGTTTTGTAATTTATATGAATGGTTTATTTTCATTATATTTTATTAAATAATTTTTCATTTAATTTTGTACAAAGTTATTTTTTTATCAAATTTTTATTAGTTGATTCATATGTTCAAACTATTTAAGTTAATTTTCTCTAAATTTATTTTAACTTTTTTATAAATGTATTTATTTTTTATCTTGTCTTTATTAATGCATTCATCTTATTTTTTGTCGTATGTGGCACTTATTTTATAATTTAATTACTAGTTAAATGACTAAAAATTCAATTGGAGTACCAAAAGAGAAATTAAATAAATAAAAACTTTCAAAATAAAATTTAGGGAAAGTTTGGTTTAATGTTATTTTGATGTTATGTTATGTTATTTAAAAAATAAAATTTATTTGATTTGATGGTGATAGCTTTTTAAAAAATTATAAAATTGTTAATCAAAAGATGATATTTAAATGTCATGATATTTAAATAATATAATATATTAAGATAGCATTAAATCAAACGCGCCTCTTAATTCAATCTCCGCTGTTAACCTAAATTGTGTCTCAATTCTAGCTGAGTTTATACCAACTTTTGCTCAATCCCATTCATAATTTATATCTGATTTTCATGAAAAAGTATCTCGACTTTACTTACGATGTAATAAATGAGATTATTGTTCATCGAGTCAAAATTGATCCAGGCCTTATTTGATTTGAAATTTTTTTTATACAAAAAAAAATATTTTAAATTTAATATCAAACAAATTTATTTTAATATTAGAAAGTATATAAGATGTGAAATAAAGTTGATTTTAAGATTTGTATTGTGTTAAATGTGTAATAAAATTAATTTTTATAATTAAAATTTATATTAAATTAAAAAAAATCTCGGAATAAATGAGGCTAAGTTTTTTCTAGGTTTAAATAATAAAAGGTTTTTTATTATAAAGTACGCTGCCTTGCTTGAGTTAAAATATTATAAAATGTCATTTTTATGTGTAGAAATTAATTTTTCAAATTTTGATTTTTTAAATGCTATTGAATTATAATTATATTTGTATTTTTAAAATTTTATTATAATATTTTTTCTTAGTTTCAAAATTACTAATAAACTCTATAAAATGGAATTTTTAAATAATAAAACTAAAATTTGATAGCTAATATCAAAACTTAATTAAACCTCCATATAGGCCTCAATGTGATATCTTTTAGGCTGTAAATGGGTCGATTCTTGATGTGATTTAATTTAAATTTAATAAATAAATAGATATTTTCTCTGATCCAATGCTCTAACCTGATGATCTGAGCATGTACATTTGTAATTATCGGATTAGATTTTAGATCTACCTTGATATGTGATCTAATATTGAACTGACTATTTAAGTAAATTTAAATAATAAATAATGCAGAGCCAGATAACTAGCACTAGCGATTACGTTATAATCTATGACCTTGAATGTAGATTATAATAATTTGTTATCTTGTACATAATTATCTTTATTTTCTACACATTTTATTTGGGTTATTGTTGAGTCAAATATTGGATTATATCAGTGGGAATGCCCACTTATGAGTCATGTCTATATTTTATTTTCAATTCAAGTTAATTGGAGTCAAAAATATTCAATTGGAATCAAATCGAGTTTGATTTGAACCCAATTTGAATGTTTTATAAGTTATTTAGGTTGTTTTGAAAGTGCTTGGACCTATTTGCAAAGGGGAAGAAAAGTACAGGTTGATTCATAATTTCCCAACTAAAAATCTTTAAAAGGAGTTTCAGCCCGTAAGCACTCGTAGGTTTAGATGGGAGAAGCATTCATGGCTTCCGCTTGCTCGGTCACATTCCACGTCGCTGATTCCGTCGGGTTCGACGGCTTTCTTCGCCGGCCACGCGTCCCACGCTAGCAACCGCCGGCCATGATCATTATCCCCAACTGCCGGCCACGCATCTTGCACAAATAAGTGAGCCGCACCCTCTCTTCCACTCTCAGTTTCTGCTATAAAAGGAAGAATGCAGCACTAAGGGAGGGGGGGGACTGGATTTTGAGCTGTGAGAAGAGTTTTCTTCATTTCGGACGATCTCAACGCAGGTGGCGTTGATTTGTCGCTGATGTCGCAGCAGGTGGCTGTGTCAGCATTTTCTATAGGAGCCGAGCAGATGGCTGCAGCCTCATTTCAGGGACGATTTAGAGATCCGGACAGGTGGTCACGGATTTTATCGTCGGCACGGCAGCAGGCGGCTGCGTTCGACGTTCTTCCACAGATCAGAGCCGAGCAGGTGGCTGCGGCTTAGTTTCTGGAACGATTCGGCTTGGACTGAGGCTACGGCAGGGGGCTGAGGCTTCGACTTAGAGATCCGATTTTCCTTAGTTTGCTTGTCGTGATTCCTAATTTTTCCAATCCCTGTTGCTTGTTTTCCCTGTTTCAATTTCATGGTACTATTATGATGATATTTCTAATTTCTGATGCTGTAATTAAATCTTGATTTCCTCCATATTCTTAAGTAGAATTTCATTTCCTGCAATGTCTTGATCTCATGCCATTATTTTCGCATAAGTTCTAGTTGAAACTGAGTTTCATGTACTTATTATTGAGAGCAACTCATATTTGGTAAAGATTTTGATATATTAAAATTTTTGAATAAATTATCATGTGTAGGAATTTCAAGATAAATGTGTATGCGATAATTCATCTTAGGATTCGAAAGTTTATTATCTTAACTATATAAGTTTGTTTGAATTTGTTTGGATAGCATTTTAATCATCTCAATTATTTCATGACATTTATATGAATATGTAAATATTTATATTTAATATTATTTAAAAAAACTTGATTTAATCTACTCTCCATTTGTATTTAATATTTTATATAAAAATAAAAACTTAAGCACTAATTTAATATTAATAGCGTTAAATTCGACTCAAATCGATCCCCGCACAGCATTAATAAATAATTAATTTAAGTTTATATTGAACTTTAACTCTAATTTTGGTATTCCCTAATTTCTAATCACAGCTTCATACATTGCGCCTTCTGTATTGCTGCCTGCACTTACACTTCTTCCTTCTTTGTCGATGAAAACGTCGCCGCAACCATAAAGTATAAGAACCAATTGAATATCTAGCCTATTATATCATAAAAATGGCTTTGTATTGGTTAGCATAAAAAATATTTCAATAAGTTTTTTTTTAAAAGCTAAAATTAAAGTATTTTTTCAAAAGGAATGATATTTTCTGCCTCTATAAGAGGATTTTTGACACCCTTGTGAGCTTAATTCAATATTATGGTCTATTAATATTTCCTGATAGAGGCGTATACAATCTTAGTTTATCGACATTTGAATTGCATAAATTTTAATTCAATTTTTAGATTATAAAGTAAAAATTAAATTATTTTGATCAGAAATCAATCTAAAATTCAATCTGAAAATCTGATTTGTCGCAGGTCATGAATCGAATTTGAATCGATCCCAATCCGATCAATTTTTGATCCAATCCGAATGTTATGCACGTCGGATTTGAATCAAGATAGATCCAATCCAAATCTCAATGTTTAAGGGGATAAGTTAAATAAGAGATGAGTATCACTTAGTGCACACATGGCAAACATTGTTGAAGATAAAATTGAAGGAAAATCTTGTTACAAATTTATTAGAAACTTGAAGCATTAAAGTACAATAATATGCAACAAATAATGCACTTAATATCATTAATTTGTGTCTAATATTTTGGGCTTTGAAGCCAATATAGTATGATGTGCATGAATTGATACAATCAAAGTGCTTGAATACTACACTACTCACATGAGAGTCAATAATAACATAATTTTCTCATATATTCTCTAGAACACAAAATGATAGTAATAATTTGTGCTTCAATGCTATTTATAATAACAATGGATTTGTACTCAAATACATAACCATGCACATATTAAAAACAAGTACAAATCCAATGTTATAAAATAAAAAAAAATTACATCCACACTACTAAAATTTAAATATTTTAAATATTTAATAATTAAATTTTTAATATTATATATCAATCACAAAAATCACATGAAAACTATAACTCATGTGCAACTCATATCACAAAATTGTAATATGCATATACAACAACAACAACCAACAACAACAACCAAGCCTTAATCCCACTAGGTGGGGTCGGCTACATGAATCCTTTGTTTCCATTGCGCTCTATCAGTTACCAAATTCTTATCTAAGTTTAAGTAACTAAGATCACTCTTTATAGTTTCTTGCCATGTCTTCTTTGGTCTCCCTCTTCCTCTTTGTACATGGGCAAAATCCAATAACTCAATTTTTCTAACTGGAGAAAAATTGAGTTGCCGGGTCCCAAGTCCCGGATGAGAAACGCGGAGGGTTGCGTTAGGCAGTCGACAGCCAGCGTAAAACTTGTCGAATCAATCATGACAAAATTGTAGTATGCATATAACAAAAAATTATAATTTTTATATAATTTATGTAGTTAATATGAAATATTAAAGATTGAGTATAAAAATGTAAAATAATTAAAATTTAATCCACATGTCCTCACATAATTGAGATTGCACGTGATATAAAATTACATGTAACACATACCTAAATCTTGTCCTACTTTAAAATACTAAGTGTGCCACACGATCAGGAGAAATACCACTCTCTAGGTTAATTCAAACAAAGAATAGAAAGGAACAGAGTGATGCAAACACATTTAATTTGAGAGCGTTTGGTTCAATATTATCTTAATATTAATATTATGTCATGATATCTAAATATTATTTTTTGAGAAACAATTTCGTAATTTGTTAGCAAGTCATCTATATATGCTACTAAATCAAATAATTATTTTCTCTAGATAACATAACATAACATCAAGATAATAATAAACCAAACGCCCTCTTATACTATTCACTATCAACTTAATATAGAATTCGACAAATGAACCTTCAAACAGGGGGCATTTACGGAAAGCTCAATCACATCGCCATGCATGATTGAATGGAAAACGTGTGAGCCATCCACGTACAGGGTTCCTACTTGACTACTCCATAAGATTTTCATAGATTGATCAGATTTAATAACACCATGCATGAAAGGAACATCTCCAGCTCTTGGTGAAATGGGTTCTCTTACCATGTACTGGAGCTCTCTACTGGCAATTGGCATGGGAAATCCTCCAGCTGAAAGCATGGCAGCAGTTGATCCTGCGGCAGTGCACACTCTGAGGCCACTTGACCGGCAGTTAACCAAGGAAGAGGGCTTCTGTCGGTTGAATTTGATTCTGATATGATAATAGGGTAAAGAATGCCCACGTAAAGTGGTCCATATATTTGATATTAACTTACCAATCACATATAATCACCAAAACATTTTTGATAGAAAGACATTTATGAAAAAGTGCATTATTTATGATAGATTATAATCTCTGCGAAAGGTTATATATCAAGTATATATTAAAGTTCCCGGTCTTGTCCACTGAAATTCTTTCTACACTATCACTGTTGAGTTGAGAAAAGGCTTGAAAACACCTTCATATTCTCAATTATTCTATAGCGATTAAATATCAATGGCTAGAGGTCAGTTTTTGTTTCCACATTTGATCGTATGTATATTTCTTAATTATTATCAAAATGATTGTATGTACATTTTGTTAACATACATAACTAGAATTTTTGTTATGGCTTTTTATTCGAAAGATATCTTAATATTATTTAACTTGTAATCCAATCAGTATAGATCATGAGCATTATTTACACCTTTATCATGAATTTATGATGAAGATTATCCTAGAAGAAAGGTAACATGGAATTTTCTTTCTGATAATTGTATATTTAGTTAAGAACAAATTACTAATAGGTTCTGACAGTTTACCTATAATTACACTTTCTTCTACATTTTTGAAAATGTAGGGACTTATTAGCTTGTTATTTTATTTTACTTTGAGGTCCCTATTTTAAATTACAGATACCTAAATTAAGGATTTTATAAAAAAATTAAGAACTTAAGTAAAATATTTCAAAAAATATAGACTAAAACATAATTATAGATAAACTATTGAGACCTATCAATAATTTTGCCCTTAATTAATGAATGGTGGTCAATTGTTTACTTTCATAGTTTTTGTGATTATTAAATTCTTTGCCTTTTATAGCATTGACAAATATTTTTAGCTTGATATTTCGTTTCACAAAGATTTGATTTATTTTATTTTGATTGCAATGGCAATTCTACAGTACACATAATGAATTGAATAAAGTATATTTTCTATCCAGAATTCTCTCCTCCTCTCTTCGATTTTTTCAATCTTTCCCTAGTTCATGCTCTTCTACTCCATGCTCTATTCCCCCTCTTCTTCTATAGTTCTTTCCTTTCACGTTCCATTTTACATCACCTCTCAAAAATTTTTATGTCCTCAATTATTCATGTTCAATGCTGCATGTAATCATATTCATGTGGATGATCTAAATTTCTTTTTTGGCTCTTACTAGTCACAACTTATTTTGTTCCCAACCCAACATCGTAACTTTCATACCTTGTCATAATTTTATTGTCAATGTTACTTACATTTTTTTAATAACTTAAATAATTATAATGCCGTATTTTGGATTTAAATATATCCTTATCAATGTTGGTGTAATTATAGTAAGTAATCTTATTGTTAATAAACGGAATAATGCAAATATCTCTAGAGATTATGTAGTTATGTCAGGATAGAATACCGAAATGAGAAGCACGACACTGCTGCTGGACAAGGATGCGAAACCAAGATATCATTTAGGGCAAATGCTGATAATGGCCCATCATTTAATTTTATAGACATCCTTGCTAGCTCAAAAGTGCTCCTTTTTCCTTCAAGAATTTCGTCCAAAATCTAAAAAGGAATATACTATTAGATACTAAAACTAAAAATACACGAAATCTAAATCAATTGACCTGCTCAAAGTTTGCCACAGTAGCAGCACAGAGATAACCGGTGCTTCTTGTAGCATCAAACTCACTACTTAACCGATTGACCTACAAAGATGTGGGGAAACTATGAGAAATCAAATATATATTATAACTAGATAACATGATGTACAGAAAAAAATTATGAAATCTTAACCCTATTTTACTTCTGTTTACAAAATAATCATATTATTATACAATTCACAATAAATATTTAGTTTGTCATCATAAATTATATCTGGTACATATGAGTTATATTTTATCACTATGACATTTCTAGTAACACATGTATAAGTCACACTTACAGCTTAGGTGAATTTGGATCAAACAAGATAGTTTGAATTGTATATAAAAGTAAAACCATTTGCAAATACAATTTAAAAATGATATAAGAAAAACAATTCAAGAATAGCCATAAAAGAAAATTGAGAAGGTGATTAAATATTAACCAAATAACAAATCAACCTCTTGGGCATTCGTTGGGTCGGAATTGACTCCAAGAATTGGAATGGAATCATCAAGGAAGTGGCTAGCTTGAAGAAGAGTTCCATCCCCACCAACTGTGACCACAAGATCCACTCCACGGATTGGTTGGGAGAGATTGTTGCGGAATACAGGCTCATAATTGAGATTTCTACGTCTTAAGGCATCCTGACAGAAATCAATAGCTTCCCGGTGAATTTGACACCGATCCTCCAGATAATTTAAGATCTGCCCAGGGCTCCAGAGACTATTAGGTTTGTGGAACTGTCAACTATGCAAAGAACTTACTCCCAAGTTAACTGCTTTAACTAATTCACAGGAATTCCAAGCTTATATGAGTATTTTTCATAAAGTTTCAAATGGAATAATCAAAGCAATTGGAAGAATCAATAAAATAAGCATTAAAGTAGCCATAACAACTAAAGGAAAATGAACTGATTCTAGTTTTACAGCCACCATTACCACCATGATTTCAACAACCAAAGACAGGAACCACAATTAAGCCTTTATCTCACCAGGTGGGGTCAGCTATATGAATCCCTTATTTCCATTGCACTCTATCAGTTAACAAATTCTTACCTAGCTCCAACTATATAAGATCATTTCTTATAATTTCAACAACTAAAGTCAAAAAAAAGATTTACAGCAAAAGAAAAGAATCACATAATAGATACCAATTTCAGAACTTATTTTTGATGAAAACCTAGAACTTACAAGAATCCTAATCTAGAAGATTAACATTGTAATCAGCCCATTAAAAATTTTATCCAAGTTATTTCACAATTCCAAATAAATATTATTGGTAACCTGCTTTCAAGTTGAAATTTTTTTGAACCCTTAATTCTGCGAGTTTCTTGATCTAACCTCCGACTTTTCCCTTCAATCATCTATGCTCTTCATCTCCAATTCACCAACATGGAAGCTACATTTTTCATCTCAATTCCTTAAGCTATTAGGGAAAATAGATTGCCAACAAATTGTTCACAATTAGTGTTTCACTATATTTTGTTGTGCTCTTTTACAGTAAGAAGGTCAACGCACTAAAATATTAGCCATCCCATTAAATAATACTAATAAGCATAGCCTTGAAAACAAGTGATGAAAAGACTTAGGTTCAATGTTATTTTGATGTTGTGCGATATTATCTATATGTCCTAACATCTAGATGTCATCTTTTGAGAGACAATTCTATAATATTTTATAAGATATACATATATTATCAAACCAAATAATTATTTCCTCTAAATAACATAGCATAACATTACGATAACTTTGAACCAAACACCCCCTTAGGTCATTTGCTCAATAGAAGTTTCATCCTAAACTTCTTAAATAACAATTTCATCCCAATTCTCTTATACAAATGATCATGCAACCACGAGTTAAGATATTTGATAACATAGGCGCTCAAGGGTGAATCCATGTTACGCTTAAGGGGTGCAACTGCAGCCCATAAGTTCTCTGAAAAATTTATATCACATTGTTAATTAACTAATTATAAATTTTATATTACATTTCTTTAATGCACCCTTGCTTTCACTAAGAAACTTTAATAAAAAGAAAAACTCTTATTAATGGACCTAAAATTCTTGCTATACCACTTTTATATAAGTAAAAAATTTACGTAATGTGTTTTAGTGAAACCGCCCTTGTTAAACTTGTAAGAGTTTCTGAACTTCTTGTTACAATATATTAATTAACAAAAATCTGCTGCTTTTATAAATTTTTTAATATTAAAAGAGGTAAAAGACTCTTGCTGTTAATAGTTTAATTGACCACCATATTTGAGATCTTGGATCTACCACTGACACTCACCAATAACTTAATCTATAATTCATTCTCCAAACAAAAATAATCACCAATACAAAGGAAGTGAATTGATCCAGGATGGAAACAATAAAACTCTTATGCAGGAAAAGGGAAGAAAGGCAGCACAAGTCTAAGTGGCCACCTGGATTACAATACCAATCTAATATACATTCTGAAAGGAAATCTACTGTCTACTGAACCTCCCCTTCATGGATTTCTTCTTTCTTTCTCGGGTGGACTGAAGGCTAAAGTGAAATGCTGCTTTGTATGCAAGTTTAATAGCATTTCAAGCTTATTTTAAGGGCAATGTTGTTGCCATGATAGAACCATCTACGAAGGCCTGGGTTTTAGGCTTATTGGAAATCACTGGTTCAAATTTAATCAATCATCAAGAGTTTTTTCTTTTCTCAAATAAATTTTTTTTTTGATGGCATTTTCTCAAATAATCATTTGTTCTGACGTCGCACCATTATTAGGAATCGTTGAGGCAGTTTGTATACAGATGCTCCGTAATCCGGTACTTGCCCTAATCGCATTCTCGCAGATGAGGTGTTTGAAGAAACTCAGAATTCGTGGAATGGAGAAAGGTACCTGTGAATTCGCTGTTCGATGAAGGAAAGGAGAAGAATCCGTTCTTCCTCTTGTTCTTGGAGCGTAGACGTCGAAAGGTTTAAGCAGAAGCAGCACTCGCCGCCTCGCCATGGCTTCGCCGGAACAGCTTCTTCAGGCGGCGGCTTCGCGATTCGAGAGATACGGGGACGGACTGCCGCCGCGGGGGAAGGGAAGTTCTGGGGACGCCAGCTCCTTGGTCTTGCCTGCTCAAGCTCGGCTGGAGAACGAAGATGAACGGCACTTGCGTGCTGGAGCCGGATCGCGTCACCATTTGATTTAAGGGTAAATATTTTTTAGAGGATTTTAAGGGTAAATTTCATTTTATGGAAGATTAGGTTAAATTTTTTTTCTAGATTTTTATCCATATCACATAAAAAAAACTTCAATATTTACTTATTAAACACTCTAAAATTAAATATTACATAATACACACTTATTTATTTTAATTTTCAATCAATATACTCTAGTTAAAAATCCTACATTTTATTCGAATAAATTATACTTAAGTTATATTTTAACTTAAATAAGTTTTTTCGGAATAAAATCTAACTCTCAGTGCATGTAAATCAAATCTTACATGTTAAAAATTATTTAAATCTATTAATTATGTAGAATATTTCATTATATACTCATTTTAATAATGAAAAATTAGATGAACGATCAGATTTGATTTAAGATGCACCGAGAGTTAAATTTTATTTCTATGAACCTTATTTAAATTAAAACATAACTCAAATAAAATATAATTTTTTTTAATTAGAGTGCGTTGGTTATATAATTAAAATAAATGAGTGTGTATTATGTAATATTTAATTTTAGAATATTTAATAAATAAATATTAAAAATTTTTGTATTATACGGGTAAAAAGCTCATTTTTTTTATAAAAATTTTAAAGGTAATGGAAGTATAGAGGTCGGCAGATTGTACTGTAGCCACAAATTACCCTACATTTTATCTCCTAAAGTATATCAGAAAAATATATCCTTCAAAGAAGGAATAATAACCATAAATTTTCTTGATAAATTTAATCAACAGATATATCTTCATTAGTGAGCAGCAATAGTAATTATAAATCTGATATACCAATGTCTCCAAAGACATATAGTATAATAAATAGTCTCTGGAAGTTAGTTGGAGGATTACAACATAATCCTTTACTTATATATACTCTACGAGAAATAGTATATCATATGTATTATATTGAAAATACTCTCTATAATATTACTCAGAAACTTCAGAATGAGGATCAATTTTCTCAGCATCTTCTACGAAAATGCGAAGAATATCATCTTGAAGAATATGACAAATTATATCCTATATTAGAACTCATATATAAACATACTAATATTAATTCTCCATATATGGAAAAAACAAAAAGAAAAATATGTCTCAACAAGGTTATGACTTTATTACCTAAAGATCTGCAAACAAGAATTTTGGATAACATCTATGAAGATAGAGCTCTGCCATATTTATTAAAAGAATCATTAATGAGTCTACCGGATAGAAGACAAAGGATGTTTGTGGCATTTACTCCACATATAGAACGATCAATAGAGATGAGAATTGTTAGAAAAATTATTATTGACACACATAATTTCGAGGAATAGAATGGATTTTCCCAAATCGTCAAAACAATTATATCATCCACAGATTCATATGAAAGAATTTTGAAATTTGAGATTATCTCTACATTTATAGAGCCAGATCAATATCTTGTCTATCCAGCATATCAGATATGGAGACTCTTAAGACAAAAAACTAGAGGACAACCAACTCTAAAAGAATTCTTTGAATATTCTTGGGATTACGAGCAAAAACTAAATCTGACAGAACTGCTATCAGTATATCAAGAACGAAAAATCATAAAATTTTAAGTAATGGCAGAATTATGGTTTATGATGAAGAACAGCTAGCAGAAATCGATACCGTCAATACTACATTAGATTTTCAGTGAGGACCACAGACGAAAAAATTATTGGCAGATATAAAAATTGGATTTTCATCACCTCCAGTAACTCCAGATGATGTTTTCCTACAATCCGAGTAAGAAAAGACTTCAGAATAATTTTTTCAAGAATCTTCTACACAATCATATCAAGGACTTCTTTATAATTTTGCATGCAATAATATCTGGGCATCCTGACTTTCGGCCAAAAGCAAGAATCAACCGTACAATAATACAGAGAATCTGATGCTATATGTCTACCTCATCAATAATGAAGGCACTTTGTCATTATGAAGATTCTCATACTACAGCTATAAAATGGGAGAGCCGATAAACGACTTAGGGCATTCGATTGAACCTGCGCTCTGCACTACTCCTCTCCTCTCTTCACTACACTCCTCTACTCCTACTCCTCTCTCACTCTGCTCCCCCCTGTACTCAGTCTGGTATCAGAGCCAAGTTGCTCTTTGTAAGTAGTTATTTGTAATAAATTTTTTATTTTTGAAATTATGTTGGCTTAAGTTCCTTCTCTGTTTTTTGATCTGGATGACATGTTAGAATCAACAAACCTTAAGTTCATGCTCTAAAACTGTAGTTTGAATATGTTTTGTTAAAATCATACGTTCTTCTATAATTATGCCTTTTTAACCTCCGAGGCTCCAATTAAGGCTCGGTATGCTGTTTGATGGAGTGTATATTGTGGCAATCCTGAAAAGGTGGGGTGAGAACACAGGTCTTAGGTACTAAACAAAATAAATTTTCTAAGACTATTAGTTTATAGAAATGCTTATAAACTTTAGATTTTAATTATCATCTGCATGATCAAAAAATAGTAAAAATTCAACAAAAATTCTATGTCAGAAATTATTGAAAACCAGAAACAAGTTCAGCTAGTGCTATCATAGAAATTAAGCCGTAATTTGTAAGTAAAAATGTGAAATTTTGCTGAATGTAAAATAAAATTTAATTTTAATCTTATTAAAATTAAAGTTTTGTGAACAAATGGTCCCTAAGTTAAATTTCAAAACTTTAGCGTGCATTCTTAAATATTATATTAATGCCTAAATGAATAATAATGTAAACAGGTGAGTTTGATATTGAATTTATAATATAATGGTGTGTTTGTTTGTAACGTTAAATTTAAGAAAGTTAAAATTAAATTTGAATAGAGATATTTTTTTATTGAAAGTTGTGAATGATGTGAAATAAAGTTAGTTATTATGTTGGGATATGTGAGGGATGTGATATAAAGTTAATTATTATGTTGGAATATGAGAGGGATGTGATATAAATTGGTTATTATTTTAGTAATATGTGTAGGATGTGAAATAAATTTAATTTTTAATATTAAATTTTATGTGTGATGTGATATGTCTGGTTAAAATTAAACCAGGTTAATTTTAACCAGCTAAACAAACGAGACCAAAATGTTCAATATATAATTTAGTATAAAAATTTTAAGAAATAAAAGAATAAACTAATGACTATTTTATAAAATATTAAGAAAGTTAACAATTACAAGACACTAAAAAAATTTAAATAATAAAATTTAATTTTAATTATTACAAAATAATAATTAATTTATTCAGCAAAATTTCACATTTTGGTCCACAAATTACCATACTTTTTTAACTATTTTTTTTTCTAAAAACATTTTTCTCTTGAAAATTGGTCACAAAATTTAGGCTATATTTTACATTACATATTATATAAAAAAATATTATATTAAAAAATATTATTAAATAAAATTATTTTATCTATTCAAAAAATTAAATTATTTTTAAAAATACACTGTATTATTAAAAAAATTTATAATTTT
>JAEMOT010000334.1:146681-169778 GCA_019297695.1 Apostasia ramifera
TTATATATTATAATGTAATATAATTATATATTTCATAATAATTATGTTATTTATATTATATATTTATTATATGATAAATAGTTATAACATAATTATTTCGAGAATATTTTTGTGTTTGATAAGTTATAGCAAAAATATTTCTTTTAAAAGTTATTTATTTTAATTTTTATCGTAAATATTTTTAAATTTATTAAAAATTTAAATATTCTCAAAATTTATTTTGTTAATCACAATTTTTAATTTTTAGTTATATAAAAAATATTTTTTTTATCAAAAACATTTCTAAAATACAACTTTAGGTAACATTTAGCGTGACTTTTTGGTAAGAAAATATAACTTTTAGTTAGCAAAAAAAAATAAAAATTACTGTTTAGTAAAACAGCTATCATAGATATTTCAATATTCAAAAAATTATATAAAAACCAGCTATGATTATTGACGGACGTATTCTTCTATTTATAGCTTTTGAAATAAAATAGAATAAAAAAATGTTACGTTAACCAATTTAAAATTTTAATTTAGTGCATTATCTAATAAAATAGAATTTATTCTATCAAATAATACCATTAAAACAACTTTCCAATTTCATATAAATTATATGTTTAGTTTGTTACTTATCATAAAACTAATGAATAATCTGTCAACAAAATTGCCAGCTCTAATTTCTATGGTCTAACACACATGCAGAATATCTCACAGCATTTTCATATAAAATGTTTTATTTAGCATTAATTAATTTAAATTAATCTCAATAATAATAGATGTTATATTATTAAAAAATAATTATTTAATTTAATAATATATATATATATATATATATATATATATAATTTTATAAAATATTATAAAATTATCACATAAAATATAATATTTAGATAACATAATATAATATTAAAATAATAATATTCTCTTAAATTTTTTTTGAGCAAATATAGGTGGAGCTTTAAGTCTATTTATAGCTGTTACATCTTATCATACTTTCTTTAAAATATTCTACACTTAAGAATCCAAAAATTTCTAAAATTTCTCACAAACTTTTACATTTTTTTACAATTTTTTAAATATTTCTATAGTCAACATCTTTAGATATTTGTATATCTTTAATTTGAATTTTTACAGTAACAAATTTTTTTTAGAATAATTATTTACATGCCACACTATTTACTTTTATTTATTCCTTATCCATCCATTCTTAGTTAATTACGTTATGCACACTCAAAATATTATAAAATCTTACATACACACACTTGAGTTAAAGCTTAATCAAAATCTATTTGAAAAAAAATATTCTGTTACTAAATCATTAAAATTATATTTTTACCCTTAATAGTATATATTTTTCTCTTCTTCAATACCACACTAAAGCGTTAATTTATCCTAAAATCAATTCACGTCGCGAATGTCTCCTTCCTTTACCGCCACCTAAATATTAAAGTTTTAGAATTTTCACTCAAAATATATTTAAATATTCTTAAAATAATATGATGAACGACTCAGATTTTTTGTAATCTAACTATAGTTAGGTTATTAAAAAATTATGATTACTCATTATAATAAAAATAAGTTAAAATATGTGTATGTAAGATTTTATAATATTTTGAGCGTGCATAGCGTAATTAACTAAAAATGAATGGGTAAGACATAAATAAAATTAAATGCTGTGATATTTAGGTAATTATCCAATTTTTTTTTCTTTAACTTCTTTATATATTTGTAACTCATATTGATATATAGATTAATAGATCAAATAATTAAATAATTTTATTTCTTTAATTATTAATGATCGTGCGCGCTATAGAACTTCAAAATTAATTCATAAATTTTATTTTTATTCTTAAAATATATTTTAATATAAAAATTAATTTTATTTTTTATCTTATATATTAAATATTTTTTAATAACTAATATATTATATTATATATAAATATTTTTCATTAAAAATAATTTTATTTTATATTTTAAGTAAAATTATATACATATATTTTTTTTTTCAATTTAAAAACAACTAAGGATAAAAAGAAGTCACATCGTTCCGAGTCAAACCTACTAGATGGCTGATACTGGTGCTGCGGAGGGAATTCCCATGCAAGCAGATGTAAGCAACCAACAAACGAACCGATTACCACCCTTGATATGCTTTGAGATTCTATCAATTGATTTCTCAATAGCATGCATTTGCTCGTTCTACTTTCTCGATGGGAACAATCACGCACGGGATCTTTCTGGCTCGGCGGCCGGATGCTGCTGACAATTGTGTACAAAGAATTGCTAGCCGTAGGATTTTAGGAAATATCGTGCAAGAATCGTGATGATCGTCGATTTCGAATGTTAATGACGCATATGCACTGGGTGTGTACAGGATGAGTGCAGATCGAGGGTCAATAACGGGCCACCGTCACCTTCATCATCAAGTTGGTTGCATGTTTCATTTAGGTCCCTACATTTTCAAGTCATTTCAAGTAAATCAAGGGACTTATTTTTTTTTGCAAATGCCGAACGCGTAAACTATCAATTATCATCCAGGTATTTAGCTTTTAAAATTAAATTTAAAAATATTTATATTAAAAAAGTATATATAATGTAAAATAAAATATTTATATTTAAATATTTATTTATAAGTAAAATATATTTTTATTTTAATTTAAAATTTTATTATTTTCGTTGTTTGTTTCAAAAAAGAATTAAGATTTTTTTCACTTCAAGCTTTAAGTTCTAACACATGTTTGATTATAATATTAATTTAATATTTTACTAGAGTCCATCTTCATTTTTCATTTAACTTTAAATTTTTTTTATCATTTTGATGCTACCAAATAGTATAATTTGTTGGGAAAGAATGTAACAAAAAGAATTTTATAATAATTTTTTAAATGAAAATATTTTATAATAATTAATAATGACAAAATAGTTAAAAATGAGATTTTTCTGGTAAAAGAATTATATTTTTTTCATTAATACAGCCTTTTGTTAACTTTTAAAATGTATTTTTATCCAAAAACAAAACTTTTAAAATGTAGAGATCAAAATGTAAATAGAATATATAATGTGAAAATTTTCGAAAAAAAGAATATCTAATGTGAAATGGGTTTTAGGGAATTTAAGATTCTAGAGATGATAGAATTTACCTTTAAAGATTTCCTCCTTCAAGAACCTGAGCGCAATTTACACGAATATTACCGTAAATTCTAGTTTTCCTCTTCCGGGGAGAGGAGAAGAACCCCTGCCGACCCGACCGACATCGCAAACCTGTTTTTTGGCCAAAGATCTGGCATTTCAATCCAGTTATCGGCGCCGGCGCTCATCTGCCTCGGCGTTGTCGTTGTTTCCGCGAAATTTAGGGTTTTTGTAGTATTTTGGAGTTTAGAAGGGACCGACTTCGGAGCTCTCGGCCATGGAGTCAAAGTCCACGGGTCGCTTCACGCTTGGTAAGCAGTCTTCCCTCGCACCGGATCGCAGAGACGGCGGCGGCGGTTTGGGGGAGTTGTGGGTGCCGGAGGACATTGACAACAATATCCGTCTCATGTACCTCGCGAACGAGGGCGATTTGGGCGGGATCAGGGAGCTACTGGATTCTGGCGTGGATGTCAACTTTAAGGACATCGACGGCCGGACGGCGCTTCACGTCGCCGCGTGCCAGGGTTTCCTGGAAGTCGTCGAAGTGTTACTTGAGAAGGGGGCGAAGGTCGATCCTGAGGACCGGTGGGGAAGCACGGTGGGTTTTATCTTACCAGTTTGAACTGCGATTTGATGATTATATGCATGAATTTGGTTACTTGTTAGCGCTGATTCGATTGATGAACTCCATTTGATCCTGAAACCGCTGGAATCATGAAAGATTATGACTGTATTTTTCATATCCTTTGGACTGTCAATTTGCTATCTTTCAACTGGTAAGAGAACTGCGTGATGGATAACTGTTCTCTCCACTTGAGTTTTTCAAGATCTGCAAGTATTGTAATAAGTTTGGATTTACTTAAATTAGGTGTGGACTTGGTTCATGGTGCAGAGATTTTTGTCCTGTAACAGATGCTGTTGAAATCTTGATCCAGGTCTCTCGAAATAGGGTTTTGATGCTTGAATATATTTTCCATAATAAAGTAGCCTTTATCTAGAAACCTAGCAGAGTTTTTAAAACTCGGAAGATGGTCAGTTTTCAGTTGACTGTTGCCAAGGGTTCCATTATTTAAAAAAGTTTGTGTCTTATAGGCAGTTGCTTAGATTTTCTTAAGACAAAATTATGCAGCTCTTGCATTGTTCTGCATGCTTTATTCTTGACTATAACTTCCATTTGGATCAGATGAATTTAACAAGAATATGCTGGCATCATTATGCCATGTGTACAGTCCAATATACCTGTAGCTTCTACTTTCATTATACCTAACATGATGTTTTTACATCTTTAAGTGCTTGAATTCTCTTTCATCTGTAATCATTTAAACTTTGTTTGTTCGTGCAGTGCATCATGAGCTTGCGTTCTTATATTTGTACTTAATAAATTGCAGATTATACCATTATAATGTGTCCGAACCTTTATCCAATCATTTTCCTTGTAAGCAATTTTTGATGCAGTATATATGACTAGTGACTGTTGAACTTGAAGCAATATTAAGTTTGATTAAGATCAATCCTTTGGCACTTGGCAGCCTCTTGCTGATGCAATACACTACCAAAATAATGAAGTGATTAAGGTTTTGGAAAATCATGGTGCTAAACTTAAGGTATGTATGTTGAAATTTGCTACTTCTTTTTTGCATCTTGTTTTGACTGTGACCAACTTTGTTTCTGTGATTTTATGTGATGTTTTCTCTTGATTTGTAATTCATGCAGATTCCTCTGATGCGTGTTAAAAATCATCGTGAAATACCAGAATATGAAATTGATCCTAGTGAACTTGATTTCACTAATAGTGTCCAAATTACCAAGGTATAGTTTTTTGTTTTGTTCTTTGAGGTTTTCATTTGACATGCAAAGCTCAGCAACTTGTGCGGCAAGGCAACTATCGCTACAATAGACATCTACGTGTAGCCGCTCATCATAAAGTTCCTTTGACTTACTAGTTATCATATTGGAATGTTGCTTTCTAGGATTTTTTGATCTTCTGTCTGAATGCATGTCTACTGAGATTTTATTGTTTACTATTTTGTTGTTCTAGCACAGCTAATTAAGTTGAAGTTTTATTTTTTATTTTTTTTACTTTGTACATTAAAGAAAACTTGCCCAAATATAGCTGGTTGTGTTTTGCCATCATGTGCTTCTTCTATTTTGTTGTACTTAAATTTTAGATCATGATGACATATTTATTTAAGGGGAGTGATCTTAGTTACTTAGACTTAGATAAGAATTTGGTAAATGATATAGCGCAATGGAAATAAAGGATTCATATAGCCGACCCCACCTAGTGGGATTAAGGCTTGGTTGTTGTTGTTGTTGATGATGACATATTTATTTAAGGGCACTGGCAATCATCAGTATTCTATTATATGTTGGATATCACTCTCATAATCATAACTATCAATGTTAAACATATTTAGGGGACATTCCGCATGGCAACATGGCGTGGAATCCAAGTAGCTGTTAAAAGGCTTGGTGAAGATGTGCTAACAGACGAAGATAAAGTGTGGGTTCGTCCATCAATTTTAATTTGTTTGATGTTTCCTATAACTGGTCCTTCTACTATCTTTATCACTTTTGTCGTATTTTCCTATTCATGTACATCGATAGTTGATATGTTGTGTATGTTGTAGGAAGGCATTTAGGGATGAGCTTGCATTGCTTCAAAAAATACGGCATCCCAATGTTGTCCAGTTTCTTGGTGCAGTTACCCAAAGCAGCCCTATGATGATTGTAACAGAATATTTACCCAAGGTTTTCTTAAATTTTGTTAATCATTATTCTTTAAGTTGTTTTTAGCCCATTTTGAGGGGAATTTTTATATTCTTAATGCTTGTATACAGCTTGGTATGCATTACCAGTGTTGCTAATAACTAGTGCTTATGTTGTTTACTAACATTAGTGAGCTTAGAAAGAGTACATGTTTCAACAAAGTAGATAAACAACTTGTTCAAACATTCTTTGTTGAAATATTTACAACAATAATAAACCAAGGTTTTATCCCACTAGGTGGGGTCAACTATATAAATCCTTTGTTTCCATTGCACTCGCTCAAATAATAAATTTTCATTTAGTTCCAAATATGTAAAATCACTTCTTATAGTTTCTGGCTGTCTTTTTTAGCTTTTCTCTTCCTCTTTTTATAATAATCCAATTTTTCTTACTGGAGCTTTTTAGGCCTGTGACTTATATGTCCAAACCATCTAAAAGCCGGCTCTCTCTAAGTTTATCTTCAATTGAGGTCGTTCCAATCTTTTCACGGATATACTCATATCTCATCTTGTCCTTTCACGTATACCCCCTCAACCTTAGCATCCTCATTTCTACGACACTCATCTTATTTATGTGATTCTGTTTTATAGGTCAGTATTCAGTACCATATAACATCGCTGGCCTAATAACTATTCTATAAAATTAACCTTTACATCTAAGTAAAATTTTTTTATTACATAATACACTAAATACATTCAACTTATTTAGATCTTGCTAATAACATTACCATCTATTTCACTGTTATTTTGTATGATTAATTTATAGCTAATTATTCGCTCTTTTTGATAACTTGATCATCAAGTATTATCTTCTCACTACAAGTGCTTCTTTCATGACTAAAATTACACTCCGTATGTTTAGTTTTTGATCCGCTAAGACAAAAATCTTTAGATTCTATTGTATTTTTTCATAACTCGAATTTTGTTTTGACACCTCTAGTTTTATCAATGAGAATAATATTATCTGTATAAAAACATATACTAAGGTATTTCTTCTTGAAGTCAAAATCTTCATAACTAATACTAAGAGATATATACTTAAAGTTGAACTTTGATGTAATTCAACTGAAATAAAAAAATTCTTAATCAAACCCTTTTTTCTCTCTCTAAACATCTCCAATCCCTCAATAAATAAATAGGTTTTATAGTAGATCTGTCAGGTATAAAATTAAACTGATTCTGTAATACCCTAGTATTACGACGTAATCTATGCTCAAACACCCTCTTCCAAAAATTTAAAATATGATTTATTAATTTAATATCTCTATAGTTCGCACAATCTTGCACATCACTTTTATTTTTATAAATAGGCACTAATGTATTCTTTTTATATTCATTTGACATTTTTTTAGTTTTTAAAATTATATTAAATAACCTAGTGAGTCAAGAAACTCCTTTATCTTGCATACATTTTCAAATATCTATTGGAATGTTATTTGGTCTAACTGCTTTTCTACAGTTCATCTTCTTTAAAACCTCCCAACTTCAATTTTACTTTTATGCCAAATGTAAGAGTAATTTTTATTTTATTTTTGGATACTAAAATTAGTAAGATTAATTGTATCACAACCATCATTGAAAAGCTTGTATACATCTTGTTGAAATATGCACCCAGAAACTATATGCTCATAACCAACCCCAGTCCAAAGTTAAATATGGTGTATGCAGGCATTTCAATTTGAGGGTTTTTTGGTATGGATATTTGATTAAAATTTTACAGTTTAAACAAGAAAAAATGTACTAAGCACTTCACTTTCGTTGAAAAGTGTTTCATGAGTTGAAATTAGTAGCATTTTGCTTATAATTTCTATTATTCAATTGAAGTATATTTAGAAAATGCAATTTTACCTGACAACAAAAAATGAATAATGGGGCATATCTGACATTTCAGCATGTGAATTTTTTCTTTTATTTTGGTATTTACATGGTTCTTTAGATTTGCAAGCTCCTTTTAAGTAGAGCTAGCTCTTTTTGTGAAGCTTGCATGTTTTTTTGTAAAATTTCTTGGATAGCATTTAGTTTATTTTACAGTAATAAGCCACATTTTAATTGCTATGTACTAGGTCATTACATTGCTTCACCATCTTTAACTTGGGATTGAATCAACTTATATTGAAAATTTGCCTACATGAAAGTCTCATTATTAGAAATATATGCTCGTAACCAAATCTAATCTGTTGATTAATATTATGCTTTTCTGTTTTTGGTTTTTACTTTCTGTCTTCTTGATCAAAGTAGTATTTTTACAGAATTTTTACTTTAGCTTGTTGTAATTGTACTCAATTGATCCACCATACAGCTTACCTCTTTTGTAGCCCTTTTCCTGCTTCACTGTCTTCAGTCATACTAACCTTGATATTGATTCGAAAAACTCCCACCCGTACTTTCTTACTGTGAATACATTGACTTCTTCTACCACCAACATGATGATCAAGCGTCATGTGGTGTAGCTATCTTAATCACTAATGACTCTCCTCTAACTCTAAGTGCTATCCCTTTCTCAATCTCTCTTTTCTTTTGCACCACTAAGCCATCTAGCCTCCATTTGTTTGTTTATTTTTTCTTTTGATAGGTGTAATTTGATGGAGATGGATTTATTATGTCTTGCACACCTTAAGATACAGAACAGTCGAATGTTTTTGATCTAGAGTAACACGGTTACTGGATTCCCTAGTTTATAGCTTTAGTGGGCCTTTTTTCTTTGTTGGTTATAGGTATCAACTTTTAATATATTAATAATGATGGAAATTTTGTTTTTTTTTAAGTTCACAATAAGCTCTTTTTAATGCAGGGTGATCTTTTTGCTTTCCTAAAAAGGAAAGGAGCCTTAAAGCCAATATTAGCCGTAAGATTTGGGCTGGATATTGCAAGGTATAGTAATACTTACGTGAGAAACTGTCAGTATTATTGGTTCTCTGAAATGATGGCTGAATATATTTACTATCTGAACTGTGAACACTATATGTATTTTTGAAAAAAAGGGTTTCACCTCCTAGGATAACTATAACCATTTTGCTCATTATAAAGAAAAAAATAACTATAACCATTTTGTTTTTGCAAAAAGGTAAATCTAATACGAATCTTGTACAAATTCCAAGTCAAAAAGTTATATATATAATAAACTTGTTTGGTTGGCTTACTGTTTGATAGTTAGCATGGATAACCACAAGGTAGCAATTTCCTTTGTTTGGTATCTTAGCACTTCCATTTGTGTTCGTTATTGTGCATTGTTTCTTTTCTATGTTTTTTTTTCTAGGGGAATGAGTTACTTGCATGAACATAAGCCAGAAGCGATCATTCACCGTGACCTTGAGCCTTCGTAAGTGTCCATGTTTGTCCTTGTGTTTTTTGTATATCTACTATTCATGCTTCTGTTTATTGACTTAGATATTCTTGATTTTGATGTGTCTCTTACTCCCTTTGCAAGACAACAGAAATATACTGCAGGATGATTCTGGACGCTTAAAAGTTGCAGATTTTGGAGTAAGCAAGCTGCTTAAAATGGCAAAACCAGTAAGGGAGGACAAGCCTTTGATTTGTGAAGACAATGCCTGTGAGTTTGGCATCTTGAAAGTGTTCAGAGTTGGTTTACTGTTTATTGTGTGATGCGAAACAATATGCGTAGTGTAATCCTAATTGGAGATCAATAAATAAGTTTAACATATGATCATAAAATTGCTCAGAAATATTTGCTATCGATAATTATATAGTAATTAAGTAATTACAAGTTTGAGAAGTAAATCGGTTTTAAATATTTAGAAACAAGCTGAAATAATATCTAGTTAATTTATCAAATAATTTAAGGTAACTTTATCTTAACAAGTCAGAGCCAAGGTAGGCAGTAAAAGGTATTCTTACGATAAAATATTACCCAATAATAATTTAATACACAATAATGAGTTAGCTCATACAGACGAGCAAATTAAACAGTCCTGATAATAGACATCACCACAAGATCTCGCAAAATACTCGCGATATTGAATCAGAGTTCAGATTTACCTCGGATGAGATTCCGTACCACGGAGACTATTCACAGCAGACAAATCACAGTAGATGAAGAAAGCCAGAGAAAGATCCGTGGTAGTCGTGAAGCGAAGGCGATCACAGGGAAAACAAGGGTAGGTAGAGCTACGACTGTGATTGCAGGCGGGCGCCGAGTTGAGGCTAAGACGAGCGGGGCGAGCATGCTCAATGAACAATAGGAGCAGGGGGGCTAGGTTGTCGGCATTCGCCGATGACTGGCGGGCAGCCTAAAGGCAAAGGCAAGGCAATCAGAGTGGGCGTGGTGTGTGGAGGCGCGCTTGGAGCGATTAGGAATAGCGGTTTCGTCGGCGTGGCGGCATGTCAAATGCGGGCGAGCGACCGACCGATCACCAGCAACCGACTAGTTCCATCAACTGGTGGCGAAAATGTAGCCGCGAGAGGAGTGTTGCTGGCAGCCGGATAGGGCGCAGCAAAAACAAAATATTAGGACCTGCCAGCCGCCGGATAGGGCGCAGGTGAGCGAGGCGAGGTCGGCGTGGATGAAGCGGGCGATGGTACCTGGAGCTCCCGAACCAAGCAGAGGGAAAAGGAAAGATGGGTTAGGCTGGGGAAATTATTAAGAGGGTTTGGATTTTCTTGAGCTGAAATTGTAGATTAAAATGTGAGAGGCTAGAAAAATACCTTAACTTTCTTTAAGATATTTAAAGATTTTCACCCAAGGCCTTGATCTTTCTCTTCGTCGGAATATAACACACAATATTCAAACTCAAAATAATTTCATTTCAGGATTAAGAATGAATAACACTAGTCCATGCCTTTAGATAGGCCTTTTACAATCGAAATTCAAATTGCGGAAATAAATGTGGAAATAAGAAGGGATTACAATCATGCCAAATGCGAACATCTAAAAATGGAAGAAAATAAATGAAATCAGCCCAAAATTTGGAATATTCCCGTTCAAATCAATAAATTGATTTAAATGGAGATTTTCAATCCATTAATCAGCCATCAATCACGCCTGCTGCCAAATCTACAGATATCAATCCTCCATCCAGATCGACGCCACGTGGTGAGACCTCGGACGTCGAGTGTAGACTCTGCCTAGAATAAATCGATTGTCTAATGGCATCGTGTCCCCACCATTGTGATTGTCAACTCTTTAATGCATTAGTGCTATTTTTTAAAGTTGAAAAATTTTGCATTGGATGTCATATGATATACATTTTGTTGATTTTTCCTGCATGCACGTTTGACTAGTGATCTTTTTAAGTGTTGTTGCTGTAAAAAGGATTATTTTTTTAAATTACAAGATATTGTTCCAATGTAGTTGGCATCATACTTCGTTTTTGATTAGTTAATCGCAAAGGAGAAAAGCATCACATGCTTCACTTTTAAGACCATGAAAAACACCTAAATATGTGACATTTATTCCCCACAGCTTGTGTTCTTGAGTTGGTAGATCATTGATGTAGGATGAATGCAAATTTTGTATGTAGGTTAATGATCAACAATATTAATTGGCAAATTATTCAAATTATAGAAATTAAAATCCCATAATAAAAGGATAAAATTCAAATTGAATTGAATCGAAGGTGAATTAGGACTTAACTAAGTTAGATTACAACAAGTAATTAAAATTTAAGAGATTGGATTTAGGAAAATCAAAAAAATTATTAGCTACTCTACAACTCATAGTTTGCAAGTACTAGGATCAAATTTTTGAGACTTTACCAACTATTTCTTAAAGGTGCTCTTTCTACTGCTAGACTTACTGGCTTTGTAAAAATTTGCATTCTTATAAAGCTTATAAATAACGATTATTGAGTTCGGATTAGTTGAATCAGCAACTATATCAAAATATTCTCATATATTTTTTTGTGTGAGAAGCTTGGATGCAATGAATGTGGTGGTAGCCGTTGAAATTTGAGAAGGTTAGGTGGACAGTTCAGCTTCCTTATGTGCCGTTGTTGGATGCTACACCTCTATCGCTAAAGGTTCTGAATCAGAAATGTACTCGCCTTGAGATTCTGTTACAGTACGATCGCCGATCTGAATACCACAAACTCCCTGTCTTGACGTCATTTGTGTATTTGGAGCGTATTTGCAAGGAAAATGTTATAAGAAGAGAGAGTTGAGAGCTAGATATTCGAGGGGAGGGGGAGAATTTTTGTGAGGGAGGTGGGGTATTTATAAAAATGAGAGAAGGTTTTTTTTTTTTCAAAAGACCAGCCAATGGGCTTAAGCTCATTGTCCAGAGCTACTAGTCAACCCCGCGGTCACTTGACCGTTAACCAGGTCTGTGTCCCGGGATTAAGCGCCAACCCACAAGCTCCACCTGTCGTAGGTGGCCCCCGTCACCCACTTTATGCCCCAAGTGGTGCCAATCACTGGTCATGCTGGCCCTTGGTTATGTCGATCCCCTATTTATTAAAAATATTGAATCGATTCAAGAACCATGTTCGAACTAGACTGAGTTTCTATTCCCGATAAGACCAGAACCATCAGTTCTACTAGTTATGGGTGGGTGAAACTGAACCAGTCCACCCACCCTACCCATTCTATCCATAACTGGTAACCGATTCACCGAATCAAATCTAAACCAGTATAGGGTAGAACTGGTCTGGTGGCCAACGCAAATGTCCGTTAGTGGTTGGTTGTTCTATTTCCTTATTCGTAAGGGAATCAGCCTTTGCTCTGTGGGACTTGGGCAATTTGTTGTGGGTCGAGGAAGGCCTGAGGTTGTTTCTTTTGATTCCAAGTCTCCTTCCATGGCTTCTTTGGCTCCAAGCAAGAATAGTCATCACTCTTTATATTCTCCTCAGTGGTGACTAGACAATTCTGAATATTTATAAACCTTTGAGCATATTTGAGGGCCTTGTTAAGGGTGAATAGCGTCTCTTCAGCTAGCGAGAGGTAGAAAGGATAGACCTTGATCAACCTCTTGTAGAGCGCATACATGGAGATATTGGAACTAGCATCTTATGTTATGGCATTGGTGGTGAACCCCTCTATGAACCTTTCCGGCTCTCTTCCGACATCCGATGGATTGAATTGTGAGATAACCAAGTATGATTTGGTTTGCAAGGATGGCTCAAACTTGTAGTGAACTCCAAATACAACTGGTAGTTGTCCTAGTTGGGTCAGGTAGGAAGTCAAGCAAACTACTGAAAGGCTGCAATGAATTGGCTATACTTGCATTCCTCGAACATTATGTTGTGCTTCTCAAGTTGGACTTTCCTTACTAGACGCACATCTTTGAGGTACCTTAAATCGTTGCAGCATGACGGAGTTGATGATTGCTTTTGCAGAAGGTGAGCCGATTCCTCAACGAACGTAAGCAGTATGAGTTTGTGGGTGAGGTCCACCATGCTTGTTGAATTGAACATTTGTGCTAGGATGGTTGTATTGGCTTGATGTACCATGGAGATTGTTTGGCAAGACTGAGCCATACTCGTGACTGTGTCAGTTTATAGCACAACCGTCTCCTCGATGAGACCTATCTTATGTGACTCTTATCTCCCTCCCTCCTTTTCTCACTCCTTGACGGATGGATGAAGGGAGAGACAGAAGTAGGGGTGAGAAGTCAATCACAATAAATTAGGATATAGTGAGCTCAAGGTGACTATAGTTATAGTGGTTACCCCTCGAGCCCTTTGTTCTCTAGAGCTTATACGATGAAAAGGTGTTTTCCTCTTTGAAGCTTTGACTTCTTCTATTACTTGAAAAGCAAATTCTATAAGCCATTTCTCAGAGGGACATTGTTTTTTTGTGTCAGTACTACTACCTCCAATTTTGACTCCGTACACTAGTTCTGTCGTGAGTACCACATGATGCAAACTTGTAGGTGTCAAAAACAGGGTGTCGTTGTATTCCTGGGCGATTGTGGCTGATACGAAAAGCTAGATATGGATTTGAAGTTTGGCAGAGGAAGGATGACACTTGGTCGTTGCAAAGAGTTGATCGATGGAAGGACTTTTGTTGATGCGAAGGGGGTGGATAGTGAGTCTCATCCCTAGAACAATGGAGGTAGCGAGAAGATGGTCGCCCAACAAGGAATGTCATGTCATTCATTGATGCGGAGGATCGTTCAATGCTGGGGGTGCATTCTTCGTCGATCAACTACAGTTTTGTGATTTATTCAAGTTAATGATGCCACATGGATGACTAAATTTGGTGCTCTCTCTACTAGATGTGCTAGTGAAAGAGCCCACCATCAATCATGCTCGCTACGGGGACATCAAAGTCATCATGGAAACAAAGGTGCCTTAGGCATAAAAGTCCTTGCACAACAAGATGAGACAAAGTAGTAGGCTTAAAAGTGCTTCGATATGATTTTAGATCCTCTACATCAAAAACTATTAATATTTAAATCAAGCCAATCTAGAAAGTATGTATTATGTACAAGTTTGCGAATAATAGAGAATGGTCCAATAGCTCTTGTATTGAGTTTTTAAAGGAGAATTTGAGAAGACATTCAACGCGAACATGAACCATGAAAAAATCATAAATATTATAATCTTTAAATCTCGATGATAATTAAGATTGAGCTTATAATCAACAGTAGTTGTAGCAATTAACATCTAACATTTACATGAAAATCATTATTTGGTGTGCCAATGAATCAACAGAATCGGGAATGCAACTATGCAAGTATCAATAAATAAAGGAAGGGGTCACAATAAAGATATTCAAAAGGATGAATTTCAATGGATCCATTTAATGCATGCCCTTATTTACCTATGATGTCAAAAGGCTAGATAAACTTGCAAATTCTTCTACCATTGATTGAAGTGGCTGGAATAATGTAAGCATAAGTCATTTGGTCCAGTATATTAGTAAAAAACAAGTTTTTTAACCAAAAAAGACATCCATCACTGTGTAATAAGAGAAATTGTTGGAGTCATCTAGTTGAAAGCAGTCTTTTCCACATCCACAGGGTTCACTCAGGTTTTGCTTCATACTAACCAAATTACGAGGCTGTGGGGGTTTTGGTCTTTGGAGTAGTAGTTTCCTAGTAGCATGTTGTTTTATTTCTCAAGTGAGCACCAACAACAATGATGGTTACGTTTTCTTGCCGATTTCAATTCCTTACAAGAGAAGGCTCAACATCCCTTCATAGGGATGCTTGCTTCTTTGACCCTCACTCTTATTCCCTTCAATATATATTTTGAATTGAAGGAGATGAAGACCAAAAATGACTAGAGACATGATCATTAGACATGAACTTGAGTGGTTTTTAAATAGAATTGAATGAATAAGAAAAATTCACGTGTTTAACCTCAATTAGTTTGAGACTTGTTGGAGAACTTTATCAAACTTGGTACAATTTGAGAATAAATCTGAAAGTGCCTGTTGGTATACTGGAGAAGGTTTTAGCAAGCACTTAAGAATGGAGCACGTAAAAAAAAAATAGTTTTTCATTGAGCCTATGATAGCATGGTGGTTTAGTAGCTTGAATATCCTAGATAACTTTTTCCAAAATGATTTTTTAGTGATTCAAATGCAATTTTGTTTTCATTTATAGAAAGCATGCCAATAAACTTAGGGGAATGCTCAAATTTTTCTTGGTGCTTGAGTAATATTTGAAATTATTTTCTCTGGTTTTAAATTTACATGATAAATGTTGCATGCTTTCTTTCATGTTTGTATACTTTTTGGTTATGTGAGCCTGTGAGTCCTTGTCGAATTAGGCTTGAAACTATTTATTCATCCCATTGTATTGGGCCTTTTTTTTTGATAGACCAGTGTATTGTCTTTTACTGAGCAGGCAGGTACATTGCTCCAGAAGTAGTCAGAAATGAAGAATATGATACAAAAGTGGATGTCTTTTCATTTGCTTTAATTTTGCAAGAGGTAATCTCATTGATACACGGTTCTTTTCTTTCTCTTCAGATTTTTGAATCAGAAAGCTGTTGTCCTTCATTGTTAGGTTTTTTTCTTATTTTTTTGATGGAACATTACTAGTTACTTTCTCTGGGATGCTGTGGCTACACTATTTTGTCCAGTTATGTTTTGTTATTATTGTACAACGCTGTCCCTTTTTGTTCATTCTTTCTGCATGAATGTTTTCAAAGTAATTTGGGGCACGTGTTAGAGATTCTTAATTTTGTAGAAGACAAGCCCTAACATAGTTCACTCAAACATCTTAGCATTCATAGTGTTCTATACCAAAAACGGGGTAATAGTTGAAAAATGGGTTGAGATTGCAGCATGCAGAATCACATCATCTGGCACTTAATTGCTTGACTCTGATTTTGGTTTCATGTTGTAATGTTTTAATTGAATTTTCACTTCTTAGGTATATTATCTTTACACGTTCCTTTTTCATTCAAAATCCTTATGGATATGTGCTGTCATTTTGTGCTAATCTTCTGAACTACTCGTACTGTTGTTCATTCTTTCTGAGATTGCTAATATACAAATGAGATGCTTTTTGCTGGATCTTGCGATTCATGAAGATAATTAGAAAAATGTGCACCTATACCTCAGTTTAAAAGGATCCGGATGAATCCTATTATGCTAGATGCCAATCAGGGCCACTCTACCTGCATTCAAGTATGAAATAAAAATTCAAAAATTGCTGGAAAAGTCTTGGATTAATTAGAAAATAGCATGTTGCCCAAAATTATAGAGTTGAAACTACCATAGCTTTATCCAAATTGTTCAAGTAGCTTCACTATTCGATCCCCCTTATCACTTAATACATGTGATTTAATCTATAAACATATAAATTTTACCGACACTTCTAGCTAAATTGCTTTTGGTGCTTTTCTTCCTTTCTACTAGCATAACTATTTCATCTCACCATTACTGACACTTCTGTTGTGTTATACATGGCCAGAGTACTTTTTCTATTTATATAACCATGTATTTATTAACTTCGAGTTCGAAAATCTCTAACCATATATTTCTATAATCATCTTTTGCTCTATGAACATATAATTATTTTCTATAACAATATAATCACACTCCATACCAAAATATTTGTGTAATCATTTTTATTCTTCTTCAGATTTTCATCAAAAAATAATCATCTTATAGTTCCCTTTGTTTATCATGTCCATTTCATTGATGATTTCTTTTGTTGACGCTAGCCATTGATCCATCGTGTGGAAGGTGAGAAACTTCTAGCAAGCATTCTATTTATAATGAAGTACAGTAAGAAACGGTGCCTAGACCAAGACATTGCTAACATAACCGAAGGATTAGTAAGGAGAGGGCCTGCTCAACCCTATCTATATTCTGCTCAATGTGTTGGCACCAAGAAGTTAGTTAAGTTTTGCTACTCACTACAAGTATCTATTGAAAATTCTGAGAGTACACTACACAAAAAAAAACAAAACACTTCTGAAAATTGCAGAGTAATAAATTTCAGTAAGAATTTCGTGGTGGCATTATTCATGCTCAAACCTCCATTCAATACAAGTGTGCAACAAATTTCTGTTTTCTTCAAGACACTAGAAAAACAAAACCTCTACATTATGAATCTCAGGGTAGAAAACAACCACAGAACAATTCAGGAAACAGAGCAAACTCTATCTGGTTCTGCAACTCTAACCAAAACCTTACACATATCCCATTGCATTGTGTCCCGAACAACAAAGTCTGAATCTTCGATTTTTTTAGCTTTTTTAAGACTCCTGGATTTTTGCAGATTATAATGCTTAATTAGGTTGCGTGCTACTCAAACTGTTGAATTTTGACCTTTCATTTGATCTGGTTGGTTTATTCAAACATGTGAATATTTTATCCATTTTATATGTAGAGTGCTCGATTTTATTTATGCATGAAGTAAAAGCCATAACTTACCAAATTAATTGTGCCATTTTTTTGTATTTGCATGGACATTTTCGGCATGTATGTTCGCATTAAAGAACGTCCATTCAATTACTGCTACATATTATGAAACAACGTTTAAGTTATTGGTGGGGACACTAATCAGCATTGAATTGGACGGCTAGGGTGATGTCATGTGCTGAATCAAAGTTCAAATTCAAATTAATTAGGCTATTAGAGATTTTCATATTAACTTTATTTAGATTTGATTTGATTCAGAGCATATTTGAGAGATTTGAAAGACTCACCATATTTGGAGCTGATTTTATTTTATTGTAATAGAATTAGTTCCATATTTGCTTTTATTTATTTGATATTTTATTTTCTGTATTTAACATTGTATTTTTAAATTTTTTCATGAAATCTCTTTACATAAAGAGGTCGCCTTGCATTGTAAAAGGAAGAATAACATTTGATGAATGAAATTATGTTTGAGTTTTCTCAGAGCTTAGATCCGGGTTAAGGGGTTGATATTCCGGTGAAGGAAAGGGTAGAGAGCTTTTGGTGAGAATCTTCAAATTAGCCTAGTTATCCGCTTTTCAAAAAATAAAAAAAATAAAATAAAAATTCTTTGCACACTCACATACCTCTGAAGCTCGCTCCGCTTGCGCCGCCTTCGCCCACTTCGACCCGCCGGCTACCCGCGAGAGCCGGTAACCGTGCCGCCGCTGCCCAGCCGTGCAGCCAGCTATTGCCCGCGTCCGGCCTGCAGCCATCATTCAGGACTTTGGACATCAATCCCGACGTTTTGGCCCTCTACTTCACACCGTGCACGTTTAGCCAAAAAACATCGTGCAAGACCAGTCATTGCTCGCGCTCTAGCACGCAGCAGTCCAAGACCTCGAACCCCGATCTCGCTGGTTCTGCTTTCTGTAACATCGTGCACGCTGGTTTGGGTCATCTGCAACATCGTCCACGGTCAACCACGGCTCGCAATCCAACATTTCGATCACGAACTTTGATCCCGCCGATCCGATCTTCGGCAACATCGAACACGAGGCTTAAGCCAACGGCCTCCTCCATAACATTGGCTACGATGTTTTCGGCTCGCCTGGTTGCGATCAGATCAGTTAATTCTCATCGTCAGTGACTCTTCTTCGATTCAGATCGCTGGTAAATTCTTTCCCGAACCCAACTATGCTGATTATTTGATTCAACACAAATTATTCGTTTGACTTGGGTTATTTATTTGGCTTTAATTGTGTGATCCGATATTTCTTTGTGTGTCAATTACTGTTGGATTTAACTGTGAGACATCTGTCCTAAATTCCTGAATCTCGGATCTGATTTATTGAATTTAAATTGACGCCCTAATCTAAGTTGATAAATTCTTATTTATCATACGATTCAGTTTAATTTTAATTTTAAAATATCTTAATTTACGGGATTCAAAAATCTTATTTATCATATAATTTATCTAGAAAATATTTTTCTCTTAATTAAAATAATTTGCTAATCAATTTTGCTGAATATAAATATAAAATATTGTTTGCAATTTTTTTCATCCCGCATTAGTTATCGTGCCAACATTTATGAATTAGTAGTACAAAATAGGAGAATGTACCTATAAATTGGTTTCTGTTCATTAGGCACTCAGTATAATTTTTTCTGACAATAACCAGATGATTGAAGGTTGCATGCCCTTTAATACTAAGCAAGATCGCGAAGTTTTGAGATCGTACACTGCAAAGGAGAGGCCTCCGTTCAGAGCTTCGCTCAAGTGCTACCCATATGGACTAAAAGAGTGAGTCTTTTAGGCTTAAATTTCAGCTCATATCAAGTTATACTTTCCTTTTTTCCTTTTTCTTACTTGATGGATATATTGCATAAGGATAATGCACTGTTAAGTGTCAGAAAATTTTGATAGATACTCTCCTCATTGTAGGTTGATTGTACAGTGCTGGAGTGAAAATCCTGCTGATAGACCAACATTCAGAGATGTTATTGATCGTTTGACATTCATCCAGAATCGCATTGCCAATAAGCAACGCTGGAAGGTACATTGATATGTATTTTGGTATGGAATATGCATCATGGTCTTTAGTAATACAATGATTCCTACTAGTTCTATTGTGATCCAAGTAGGGCTAGCAACGAGTTAATTTTGATCAAGTTTGAATCAACTCAAAATTTACTCGACATATAAGAACTCGAGTCAAACTTGACTCGAATGCTTCGACTCAAAATGATTTGGTTTTGAGTCAACTTTGAATTTAATTCAAGTTGACTCGAAATCAATATTTTTAGAAAAAAATAGTAATTAGAAAAGATGAGGTGCACGGTGATTAAACATATGACCTCTTTGACAATTTTAAGTTCAACTACTATACATGCTAAATGCGTGACTATATATAATAAGAGAATAAAAAACACATATTTGATGTATTTTTGAGTCAATTTGAGCATAATTTCAATCAAGTCGCCCTTGATTTGGAATTGAGTCGAAATTCGACTTGGCTCAAAGATGTTACTCAAAACTCGACTTGAAATCATTCAAATCAATGACTTGAATCAAAAGTTGAGTTGATTTTGATCGAGTTTCAAGCTTTGATTAGGATTGCAATCCCAAGATCCAAATTTTTTAGACATCGATTATGTGTTCCAAACTGGTAGACAATAGACGGGATAAGTTTTTGACATGTTGGTGTTCGCAAGGGAAAAAGTTCATTGCCCAACACTACTGTGAAAGGCCACTTAAAATAACGTGGTAGAAATTAACTTAATTGTGTAGATGTGCAGAAAATAGTTTTCAGATTTGAAGAATCACATTTGCATTAATTTTGGTATTTGTTGCTGGCTGAATGCCGCAGGACATATGTGGGTGTGAATCTATTAAGGGAGCATTTGATTCAATGTCATCTTGATACTATATCATGTTACCTAGAAAAAATTATTATTTAGTTTAATGATATGTATTGATAGTTTTCTAAAAAAATATAAAATCATTACTTAAAAGATGTTATTTAGATGTCACAATATCTATATAACATGACATAATATCAAAATAATGCCCCCTAAATTTAGTCATTGATATCGACGTCACACTAATCTTACTTCTCTGGACTATTTAGCTTTTTCAGTTGGCCCAAATCTTTGAATGAGTTTTTTTTGTATATCTTTGAAGGCCAACTTAATTTTTTTTTTTTTTATATTAACTGTGAGAGATGTTAAGAGTGTTTTCGTTAGTGTGGATGTCCTCTGTAATCTATAAAGTACAGATGGAGGAGTTGGATTTTTTTTTCTCTTCCATTCTACTTTACCAGTCTTTTGTGTGCGTTCATTATTTTTCATGAGTGATCCGATAGTGAATGCTGACCATATGAGTCAAAATTCCTTTTTGTTCATATTCATCAGGTGAGACCTTTAAGGTGCTTCCAGAACATAGATTTCATTTGGAAGAAAGACCGATCCAATCCGGGCAGCCGATCATCTCGTTCTACTAGTTCAGAGTTCTGAATGCTTGAGGTTTTACCCCCATTTTTTGCATCTTGTCTTTTTTTTTTCTCATCTTCATTAATTTTAAAACTCAGAGCTGACATTCATATGTTTTCTTGTTTAGTTTGTCTTGCAGATGAATTTGTATTTGAGATGATATTCAAAAGATGCACTCTCCTCTTGATGCAAAAATCAAGAAGCAAATAACAATTTGGTTTCTTTCTTTGAATCTGTAATCAGCTTTTGTCAATAATTATATTAGATTCCTTTTTTTACCCTTAATATTTATAGAACATGTCCATGATGTGTATCAAGCATTTTTTTTCCTACATTCTGGTTGATTTTTATCCCTTTTTATATCTGATTTTTAGCTCTACACTTGCAAGATTATGTGGTGTTGTCATATATGTTCTTCAGCAAAAGACTGCATTGCTTCCATGTTTGATTTTATGCTTGAATTTGAAAATCAAATAACAAAAACTTTTAACTTTCAATTAGCTGCAGTGTTGTAAAGATTAGAGAAGGGGTTATGGTAAAATTTGAGTCACGAAGAAATATATTAGAATTTAAAAATTTATTTATTTGAATAAATTAAAATTGAATTTATGTAGTGTAAATTTAATTGATTATTATGTTTTCAGGAAGAGAAAATAATTTAGATATTTTGGATTAATTATATAGAATAATGATAAAATAGATGATATTATTAGCAGAATTTAAGTAAGATAGATATAATGGAAAAATGTATTTGGCATATTATATGATAGTAAAATTTTATTTTAATTTAAGGGGGCGTTTGGTAATTATTTGGTTTAATGACATTTTTAAATAATATTATAATTAATTACAAAAAATGTCATTACATGGTGACATCTAGATGTTACTCTAAATTGGGCGACATCTCAAGATAATACTATCAATTTGTCATTATAATATCAATACCTTCCAACTAAATAAAAATAATTTGAATAACATTGATATTTTCTAATATTATAACATTGAACCAAACAAATATCCATTGATGAATAACAATAACATTTAGATAATATGACATCTAAATAACATTGAGATAACACTGAACCAAATGTCCCCTAAAAGTAAATTTTATAGAAGAATTGTAAGGTCAGCGATATTATATGGTGTTGAATGCGATTATAATGTAAAAATACGTATATAATATAAGTGTTGCAGAAATAAAAATATTAAATTGAATAAATTAATATATGTGAAAGTACAAGATGAGAAATGAGTATATTTATGAAAAAATTGGAATAGCTTCAATTGATGATAAAATTAGAGAAATTAGTTTAGATAGTTTGGACATATGAATTGTACTTCGATTGAAGTTCCAGTAAGTAAAGTTGAAGTATTGAATTTTGCTAATGTAAAAAAAGAGAGAAAAAATAAAAAAAAAATTGACAAAAAATTATAATTAATAATTTTAAATATTTAAAGTTAAGTAAGAATTTGTTATTTAATAAAATGCAATAGAATAGAAGAGTTATGTAGCAGCTGATTTTATTTAGCGGAATAAAAAATTTATTTATTATTATTATTATTATTATTATTATTATTGTTTAGCTACAATGTCGTAAAGAGGAGCGGGAGAAAATGAAGGAAAATTGCAGTGTTTGGCTGAGTAAAAGGGAAATCCCTTCAAATTTCAATGGTATATTAGCACCTGAGAAATGCGTAAGGGTGTTAATATGGATGGAAGATTGAAAATCGATTGAAAATTGATCGAAAATTAAATTTATTTTAGATCGAATCGAAATTGAGTTGATCTAAATGAGCCGATTAACGAGCCAAAAGTTCGGCTCAGTAATGATTTCAAGGCGATTTTGAACTGGGTAGGCTCAGCTCGATCTTACTCGAATTAAAATACATTTTATATTATAATATATATATATATATATATTAAATATTATATATATTAAATAATATATATATGTCATAATAT
>JAEMOT010000334.1:170420-189195 GCA_019297695.1 Apostasia ramifera
CGCTGCCGACCACCTGCGTGAGCGTTCGCGGGCGAGGGGTATAATTGTAATTTTTACATTAAAAAAAAAATATGATTTTTTAATTAAAATTTTGATTTAACGTAATGTTTAACGGAAGCTATTTAATTGGACCTTATTGGAAGCTTTTTATAAATATTAAGGACCACAATGACCTAGACAGTAAGTTTTGGGGACCTGTCTGGCATGTTTTCAAAATTGTAGACTTGTGTGGCAAGTCGAGTAAACCTTAGGGGCTTAAGTGGAATTACCCCTATATATTATAAACCGAGCCAATCTCGAGCCGGATCGAGTCGAGCTTACCCGACTCGAAAAAAATAGAGATTCGATTCATTTTCGAGCCGGCTTGAAAATGAATCGAAATCAGCTTGAAGTCGATTGGAATAGACTCGAGCCTGCTTGAAGTCGAACTCAATCGACTTCGAGTCGATTTCGAGTCGATTTTGAGTCGATTTCGAGTTGATTGAAATGTGATCGATCTGATTTCGAGCCGGTATTTGCTCGGCTTGAAATCGGATCTATAACAACCCTAATGCTATGGGCCCAAACAATTGAGCCCCAAGAGAGTCTGATTCCTGAGATAAAAATATAGTCCATTACAATCTGAATTTAAGGGATAATATTTTTATTTAATCGATATAAATTTTTTAACTTCTTTTTAGGTTGCCTATAATTATTCAAAGCAAATTACCTCTTTTTTAAGCTAACAATTGCATGGTTGTCCCTAGGGTGGAGAAGTTATTGGGTTCGGACGGTGCACCTTCCGGAACCCAATCAGAGGGCGCCACGTGTGCCATACAGCTGGGTCCGGGCACACGTGGCGCCCTTTGATTGGGCATCCGAACGGTGCGCCGTCCGCACCCAATAAGTTTTTCCTCTAGGGTGAGGGTTTGGGTCGTACATCCATAGTTGGTTGATAATCGGATTGATATCTAGCTCGAGTCGAGCTCGACTCGGGTTTATCAAGTCGAGTCAGTAACCATGGTTGGATTGTGGGTATGGTAATTATGGTTAGCTCAATTTTAAATTTTAGTCCAGTTATTTTTTTTTTTTAAAAAAAATTCAATTCTTTTGGAGGGCTTAAGTTAACTTGATTAAGGCACAAGTTAGCACAAACTCGAATTGATTTGAGATGAAATGAGCTGAGCCTAAGTTGTGCTTAGCTCGGTTTGAGCTGACCCCTTGTTGCATCAATACCTTGCTATTCCAATAAAATCTAGGAAGATTTACATACATTCCTTTTAATTCTTTTTTAATATCATATTAAGTTTTTTATTTTTTTATTTTACAACTTTAACTGTAAAGTCCTGTGATCTCATTGTTGTGATCTCATTATAGAGGTATTATTTGCTTTGGCTTTAAGAAAATTGCGTGCTTGAGTGCTTCCTAGGAGGTCATCCATCTCAGTGTTACTTCAGCCCGAGCACACTCAACTATGAAGTTTTCCATCATTAGCCTCACGGTTTTGCCCTAAAATGCACCTCTATTTTTTGAGATCACGTTATCTACTTATACAACTCAGGATCTCCCTCCCTTTGCAATGTGGGATGACGATTCATTCCTATGCCCCTCTCACCACTCATTATTTGGCCTAGAAGGTGCACTTTGTCTCAGTGATTTCTTTCTCTTAGGACATCACCTGGCGATCACTCCCCGCCCTCTTCGGCCACGGGCATCACATTAACCCTCCAATTCTTCCAAAAATAATATATTTAAGCCTTTTTCAGGATTTTTAAAAGATCTTTTTTACTAATTATGATTGCTTTGTTGCTTATTGCCAATGATATGTATATATATATATAATTTTATAAATATGTTTGTGAACACATGTACGTCACTAATTTTCATTTTTAAAAATTTTGGAGGATTAAGTCGTAAAATAAAAGAATAAGAGATTTAATAAATAATTGAAAAGGAATTAAAATTTATGCATGTAAATGCTCTGAAGATCTAAGAGAAGCCTTTAAAACCACTGAAGTTATCCTTCTCCTTTGGCAACTCATCCACTCTTTCTTTCCTTGCCTTTTGAGGAAAGCAAGCTTTGAATCTGCCCAAGCAGAATCCTTTCCTTTCTTGATTCATTTTCTCCCACTTCTCCTTCTTCCTCCTTCATAAACGCCATTAATGTCAGGCATTAATCCTCCCTTGATATCCATTCACTTCGATCGGTCTCCTCCTTCAGGCAGACAGAGATATATGGGCTTCCTCAAGACGATAGCTCTCAACTTTGATGCCCTCATTGGGTCAGTTGTAATTCTTCAATAAGGGCTGGCAACTCCTTATCTTTCTTAATATAACTGTTGAACAATAGAAAGATTTGCATAGATCATATATAGATGTATAGCATTAAAATCCTTTATAGGTTCATTTTACTCACATTGCATCCAAATTAAACATATATGAAAATAATCACATGCAACACTCTTGTTTTCTATGTGCAATACATCGTTAACTTACAATGCTACGTATAAAATCAATGCAAATAAAATCAAAACACATCTATATAACTCACCTTAGATTTGGATGATATCTTCGAGCAGTAATGGATGGAAAATTAGGAAGTTTAAAAAGAGAAAACTATTCTGAAAACAGAATGAATCATACCTGAGCTGCTTAATTACCCAATCGAAGTTTATTACATTTCGGTCAGGTAGCTGATCGTCACCTCTCATATCTAGACGTTCAGATGAATTAAGATTTAATGCATCTGGGTGTCATTTGCATAAGTATAAGAATTTTATTTTTATTTTTATTACCATTAGGGTAAATGACACCCGTGTTTTGTGCAAAACGTGTAGGATCATGTTTTTAAAATTGTGACATCTGGATCTCTGAGTTTTAATATACTTATCAAATAGGTATTTTTAAAATTTTTTATTATTAAAAACTTTTACAAATACCATTATAACTCGCACCTCTCTCTCTCTCACCCCCTTGCTATCTCCCTAGCGGTGTCAGTGGCAGCGGGAAGACTATCAACGCGAGTGCCGCTCGTAGCCTTGCTGCAGAGTCAGACAGAGGCAGGAGTAAACCTTGGCTGTACGCGAGAGGCACAACGACCTCGCCCGGCGCACGCGAGGTCTATGCCTACCACCTGCTCCGGCAACGTGGCCGCTTGCAGCGCTCTCATCGATAATCTTCCCACAAATGATGGCGCCATCAGGGAGAAAACAGGGGGAAGGAGAGAGAGGGTATAATGTAATTGTAAATAATAAAAAATAAGAAAAAAACTTATTTGATAATTATATTAAAACTCAAAGATCTAAATATTACAATTTTAAAAACGTAGATCTACGTATTATTAAGTCCTAAACTCAATAATTTGGGTATAATTTATCTTATTATTATGTAAATGATAAAATTTACCATTCATGTCACAATAATTTTACATCAGTATTTTTTATAAGATTTTTTTTTTTTTGATAAGTCTTTTTTATAAGATTTTGATATCCTGCAGTGAATAAAAATTTAGATATCTATAATGATCTATATGACGCGATAGATTTTAACAATATGATGTGTCTGTCTCTTTTGAGTTAAAATCATGCCTTTCACCGATAATTAACATACACTATTTGATAACTTCTGAATCTACAGCCCTGCCGTCACGCTGCTATTTCCTCTGTAAGTTCAATGAACACTCCCAAAGTTACTTGAAGAATATTTAATCTTGCAATCTCTTCCACATATACACTAACAATATTAGACGTGCATGCCATATCGGCGTACACATGCCAAACAGATACGCATCTATGCGTGCGATCGAGAGCCCTTCCCCGCTTGATGATCAACAGTGGCTCACATATTGGGTTTTGTACTCCTTGACCACTCTCTTCGAGCTATCGTTCTACAAAGTTCTTATTTGGTATGTACTTATTCGCCTCCTGACATTCTAATGAGAACTCAGTTGATGTAATGGTTGTTAAGATCAAATAACAAATTATAAAAAAAAGGTCTAGACAAAAACTTTTACATTGGTATTGAAATTAATATTATTGGAGTGGAGGACAATTGATTAATTTTTTCAAATTGTTATCGTATGTATGTAAACTTCTCTAACCAATCATTCTAATCGACCGTCTTCTTTCAAATGATTTTTGACACAAGCTTATTTGATTTGTAACATGATTCAATTCAATAAATAACTTTATTGTTATCTTATATTTGCTAGAGGTAATCCGAAAAATTGGGATTTTGAGTTTGAGATCTTTAGCTTAAAAGCATAAGCTAGTTGTGATGCATGATTCATAAGTAATTATGTATTAATCTACCAAAAATAATGTATATAAATCTATAGTAATTGCGCTCAGCACAATATAATTTTCATCAGTTTGAATCAACATTAATTTCATTTTCAGTGTGTGAATGAGATGTATTACATGAAATCTATATATGCATTGAAGAACAGAAAATAATCGTAAACTACTTACAGATCCCAATAATATATATATATATATATATAGAAATAAGTGGTTAAAATCTTATAAATAAAATTTTAAAACTTAGGTTTTGTTTCGATTTTAATTTCAGTAATTTTGACAATTTCAATAGTTTTAGTATCAGTAGCTTCAATTTTTTCTATAAATTATTTATACTTTATAAATTCAAGATTGAATTTATTAATGATAATTATTAAATATTATTTTTTGAAAAAAGATGAATTTCAGTAGTTTTGGTCAAGTTTCAATAGCTTCGATCAGATTTCCGCAGTCTTGGCCTTCGACAGTTTCACTCAAGTTTTAGCAGCTTCAGCCGAAACTGCAAAAACTAGCTATCAATTAAGTTTCGGTTTAGGTCGAAACTTGGTAAATTTTTTTGGATTGGCAGATTTCCACCGAAAAATTTGGTGGTTCTGGCCAAATTTTGAAACCTTGCTAATAGATATTAAAAAAAGATCATATTTATTTTAATTAGTATACAATCATCATCTATATGGAATTTTTTATGGAATATTTATTTATATATTTCAACTAATGTAATATACGTTTATATGGAATATATTTCTTACATATACGTACATGAACTTATAAATCAAGCATATATATATATATGAATAAACAAAAATGGTATAGCTAAGAAATATGTCATATAAAAGTTGTTTAAATATAATAAAAAATTTCTATATTGATATCTATTATATTTATGATCAAAATAAATACCAGTTAGTTTTTTGTGATATTTATATAGTTTTAGCAGTGAATATATAAATGCAAAGATTTGAACGTATAAAATATATAATATATATGATTATTTAAGTGGTATGCACCTATTTAATTCACCAAAAAAAAACTCACAAATAGATAGAAATATGATTAGATATCATTATCAAGATTGATATATATTACTTGAAATTTTTTATATCACATTAAATTTTTAGTTATCGATAAAAAAATTGCAATCTACTATATTATATATATAGGAATTATATATCTAAAAAAATTATGTATACAAATTATTTCAAATTATTATTTTTATTATTATTATTATTATTTTGATAGTGCATTTTATTATAATTTTAATGATGAAGTGTAGGTTCCCTCCGTGGCCCTACTTGAAGCTATTCTTCTGCATCTGGCTGGTGCTTCCAATCTTCAATGGAGCTGCCTACATCTACGAGAATCACGTGAGAAAGTATGTGAGGGTTGGAAGTCACGTGAACTCCAGCTACACGGAGGAGCAGCGAAGGGCGATGCAGATGCTGAGCCTCGACGCGAGGAAGGCGGTGGAGCGCTACATAGAGCGCTACGGGCCTGAGGCCTTTGAGAGAGTCATCAGTGCGGTAAGCAGAAGATGAGTATTCATTAATTTTAGATATTTTACAGGGTTTTTTTTTTTTTTTTTTTTTTTAAGGGATAAATCTTTCAAAGTGATCCTACATTTGTAAACATCATTCAATCAGGTCCTCAAAGTTCATCTAATCATTTAATTATTGCTCTCTCTATAGTTATCACTAAATTTTAATTAAATCCAATTTTAGTTTCTCCGTTAAAAATCATCTTAAGTTCATAAAAAAATAAAAGTACGGATAGAAAAATAACGAATTAACTGAAAAATATTATTGCCTATAAAGATAGCCTCATATTATTGAGGTACTCTGTGAGCAATATTTTACCCAGTAAAATTTAAAAAGATAAATTATTGATAAGTCTTCCTAGTTTATTTATAATTACAGTTTAATTTATATTTAAAATTTGTTTTATAAAATAAGTTCCTAGCGAAAAAAAAGTAAAGCAAGATATAAACTTAATAAGTTCTCATAGTTCTAATTTAAGATCTAAATAAAAAATTTAAAAATATAAATTAAAATATAATTATAAATAAACTTTAGGGACTTATCATTAACAAGTTTGAGTTCTTGTGGTGCAGGCTGAGAAAGAGGCAAAGAAGCATTAATTGGGATTTTGAAGAGACCTCCTGATATTTATATCACATGAAAATAGCATTCCAATTGGCATGTTCACAAAAAATGAATGCTCTTTGGAAGGAGAACAAAGTACAGAAACATATATATCATTGATTAAAATTTATATATTTGCTTAATAATTTCTTTAATTTTAGTTAACTTGAAGATAATTTTATTTTGAGATAATTATTTATATGTTATAGTAAAAATGCTATTTTATATATATATATATATATATATATATATATATATATATCATATTTTTATACTTACAAAATTATGCTATGCACACTTTTTTACACTATACACATTATAAATTATTAAAAATATTATAATAGATATACCATAATTATAATATAGAAGTAATTTTTATATATTTTATGTAATGTAAAATATAATTTATTAAATATAAATATATAATACATAAAATGACAAATTTATTATAGCATTTAGAAATTATACTTTTTATTTTTGTGACTAGATTTCAAAAAGACACGCTGCATATAGATTAATTTTATTATTCATATATAAATACTCATAAGGAATAAACTTAATAATATAATTATTATTTTAGCGGTTATAATATTATCGAATCATTTCTTGTGAATATATTATCCTATGGTATTTGATTTATTATTATTTTAGTAATATATGATGTAATTTAGATGTTATAATACTTAAATATCATCATTTAATTATTAGTTCTTTAATTTTATAGAAATTTATTAATAAATATTTATTAAATAGAATAATTATTTTCCCTATACAACATGACATAATATTAAGGTAATATTAAACCAAATGTCTTTTAAGTAAAGCTTAAAAAATACTCTTAGTTTGTTTTCAAGAAGCAGTCCACCAAGAATGGTGCCTAGCTAACTTCATGGAGTTGTCTTTAAATTCAAGAGAAGCTAATTTAATTTTATATTTATTGTAGAAAATTTTTCTCAAGTTGAGGCGAATGTGTGCCTCTAACGCGTCACGAAAAATTCTTAGACAGTTATCTGAAGTAGTGGTGTGAATTCGTCGTGCTATTGATCTTGCTTACGGGAGACTCTGTCGGAGTGAAATAAAAAATCTACTATATATATATGAAGCACATCAGGAGGTTTTTGTCGAGCAATTAAGTTTAGCAGTATTGATTTAAAATACGTGTAATTCATCAGTTTTTAAAATAGAAGAAAGGATAAAGGGAGATCTTTGTTTTCCTTCCAGTATTTAATTAATACATAATTTGAAAGTTACTAATTAATCTCAATTATTTTTAAAATTTAAACAATCTGATTAATCCAGATTAATTTTCATCTAAATTTTAAATTTTCTTACAAAATAATTAATATTTCAAATAAATAATTTACATAAATAAAATCATGAATTTTAATTATAATAAAATAAATTAATCAAAATTTTAAATTAAATTTACTAAATGTTACAGTTGTGCTAACTTATTTTTCACTATAGATTTTTTTAAGCTATTAAGATTATTTGTTAAATATTTATGTTTATAGTTAAAGAATAGTATCAAATATTAATTTGAGCATATTATTTATGCAGCTAAAAAATATTAATTGCAGTTTGTTAATTAATGCATATTCCGGTCAATCAAAGATCATATGATTATTTTTGCTTTCAAAAAAAAAATTAAAAATATCATTATTTTGATCATTTAACTGAAATTGCTGCATTAATTTGGAGTAAAATTAATCGTTCTTATAAGAGTACATGGACTCCATCGAAATAAAATATTATAATATTTAAAAATATAAAGTGACTATTACTTATATAATATTATATTTAATAAATATTATAAATTTATAATTAATTCTCAAAAATTATAAAACTTATAAAAAAATTTAATTAAAAAGTATATTTTACATGCCTAATTACTATTTATAAGTATTATTAATTAGAATAAAATATTCTTTTTATACACACTATAGTTAGTTTTTAGCATAGGATGGTCTAGCTTTTACGATAAAATTGATCGGTGTTAGATATGATCATCTATTTTAATTTTTGTTGACTTTTAGATCATCATAAATCTATCTTAAATAACTAGATATTATTATTTTTTTTAAAAATTAGATTTTTATCTCATTTAAATTAATGATTAGAATCTGAATTTTTTTTATCATAATTAAAATAAGAATCAAACTTGAATGTGATAATGTGATAAGAATAAATAAAATATATAAAATATAATTTATAATTGAAATTATTTATAAGTTTTATGATTTTTGAGAATTAGATGTAGAACTTTTAATATTTATTAAATATAGTGATGTATATATAATTATTCTCAAAATATAAATAAAATCAAAGTTAATCAAAAAGACATATAAAATGAGTAATTAAATAATTATGACGAAAATAAACCAAATGAAAGAACAATTAATCGTACCTTGGAAATTAAACTTTGTGACTGACGCAAGAATTTAGTATCTTTCATAAAAAAATTACTGATTTAATAGATATTATATTTTAAATATATAATAATAAATTTTTATTTTTTATATTTAAATATATTCGTGCCCGCCCTTTTAAGCCCCACCCCTCTCTACCTTGCCTTGCCATGTCCCGTTTTGCTTGATCTCAAATTTATTATTAATAATTTATTTCAAATAAAAGTAAAGAGATAATATATAAAAAAATTTATAAATTTTTAAATTATATATTAATATTTAATTACTAGTGATTTACGGGTCAAGAGGGGTATGATTTTGTTATACTGAAATTATTTTTATTATTTTCTTTAGCCCCACAAGATTTTCATTCAAAATGTTCATAATATTTTTATTAATTTCCCGACTCGTGGATGCCAAACATTCACGTATCTAATTTGGATGCATGCCATGCATTGCAAAAAAAATTTAAATTTTTATATTTTCATATGTATGAAGTACCATTGCATGCAATAATAGTTATTCATACTTTTTAATAACAAATCAAGAATATTGTGAGCCCATTTCTTCTTCTTATTGTGTGGGATAATATCATAATTATAGATTACGAATCTACTTCATCTAAATTTGGGGCTGACCGAGAATATATTAGGTCAAAGAATCTGACATTCATCAAAGCGTGTTGAAATTTTTTGATGAAAGAATTTTTGTGGAACAAGTCTCGTTGAATCTCAAAGCGGATCTAGTTATGGTCCTACAGTTCTTTTAGAGTTGTGATCATGATATTGCTTAATTTATCACAATCTTGAGTGATCGCTACTTCGCCTAACATATCATGGTCCGTCATAAAATAAAATCTTTTCAGGGCTGTTAATGATATAATCTTGAGCAGATCCAATAAATAGCAATTCGACATGAGCTCAAAATCAAATCGAAATCAATTCAAATTTCGATTAATTTTTTATCTTTCAATCAAAATCTTAAATATAAATATATTTATTAATTCAATTAGCTTAAATCATTACTGCTCATCTTAATCTAAAAGCAAAATCACTAGTCCATAACATTTGGACAAAAATCATACAAAAATTCTAATATAACTATTAGTCATCTTTTGCAAGAAAATTAATATATAAAAATGATCACTTATATATATAAATATATACATAAATAGTACCTTTTATTTTTTTACTCGTTCATTTAATTTCTCGCTGGCTTGACAAACAAGCCTTTTTTTACAAATTCATAAAACTCTTAGTGGGCCCTTAAATTTTCAGCTGGATTAAGTAAAATCTAATTAAAATTAAGGATTCTTATTTGAAGATCCTTTAGTAATATTATCATTATCTTATTGAAGCATTCTTTCCTCTTAACCCTTTTCATATATGGAGAGTCTATATTTTTGAATTTATATGTGACTTCTAATATGTGATAAATATTATTATATTATTCAGGTTGATATTCTTCACAGCTTTGAAAAAGATTTTTGAATAATTCTTTTTCTTTCTGAAGCTTTTGACTTATATCATGAAGAGATGATTCCATATTATATATATGTGATATTATTTCACGAAGTATACATATCAGGGAAGGGTTATGCTGCAACCCTCCTATTATTTTTCAGAGATCATTTATCACATTGAACGTCTTGGGAGACATTAGAATATCTGACTTATAGTTACTGGTAGTTTTTACCAGTACTAGCAAACACACATACTAATCTTAAGGTATGAACTTAAAGTCCTTCGACTAAAAAATTTTAAGAGATCTAAAAATAGAAATTTAAATAATTATAATAAAAACAGTCATAACAGAAAATAGAAAAATTACAAAATAATATTATTACTAGATAGTTAATTAATACATACTTACAATCAGCCTCTGATACCAGATGGGGGAGAGGACTGCGGAGGAGCGAGAGGAGAAGAGGATTGATGTAAAGCCAACTCTAGCAGTGCGCATACTGTAGCACACTGTAGCCATTATAAAACTGTTCACACTGTAATAGTGTGGATATTGTAGCTGTAGCACTGAGAAAATTATAGCCATTATAATATTATTCCTACTGTTCTTGTAAGCTTTTTCTGCCTATAAAAAAATGACTCCCGGCTTGTGGAAGGGCATCGATATTTGTAGCCACATCAATCCTCTTTTACTCTCGCTCCTCCTCTTCTCCTCTCGCTCCTCCGCAGTCTTCTCCCCCATCTGGTATATAAAACTTTTAGTGGGCCCTTAAATTTTCAGCTGGATTAAGTAAAATCTAATTAAAATTTCTATTGATCATCAAGCAAAATAATATCCTTTGCATCATATATATATATGTATATCAATATATATGTATATATGTATGTATGTCTGTATGTGTGTATGTGTGTCTGTATATGTGTATGTATGTATATATGTGTGTATGTATGTATATATGTATATATGTATATATATATATATGTATATATATATATATATATATATAATTGGAATTTGAGGTAAATTTCAGGAATATAACATTAGTGAAAATGGGCGTAAGCTTCTGGATATTGCAAATTATTGTAAATTGATTAATGAAGTAAAAATTATTAGGTACATCAGATATCGGCCAGTCAATAGAGAGACATCACATTAGTAGTTGGTCGCACTTAGTGTTGGCATGACGGTCCTCTATGTGCCGTTTGAACTCAAAAAGTGCTCTTTAGTTATCTAATATTAAAACATATTTTTTTTAATTACTAAATTTAATTAATTGAATATTATTTTTTTCTAAAAAATTAATATAATTTTAAAAAATTTCTTTCATTTTGTCACTTTTTAATATCAGTGGAGGTAATTATATGTCATCTGAGACTAAAATACTAAGTTGATTAGTTTGAAAATTAGAAGAACTCAATGGCATATGACTGAAAACTATAAGGGCCTAATTGCTATTAATCTTTTTATTCAATACTAGCAGAAAACTATTCTTATTTAATAATTTAAAAAAGTATTGTTACTGGGATCAATTATTTAAAAAAAAAAATTATTTGAATTCTTGAGCCTAAAAAAATTTTCAATTGAGTTCCTAAAATTGATACAAATATTTTTCAATTAATTTTTTTTAACAAATTCTATTTATTTTCTATGTAGCGATTAACATAATTTATACTTTTAGCTAAGATGTGTTTAATAACTACTATAAGAATACGGATAAAAGTGTATTATATATATGAATATAATTTATAAATTTAAAGTGTACGTGTAGCGCAAATATTTATAGTTCTAGAATGTGTATTATATATGCTATATTATTAATATTTTTAAATATAATAAATGTAGATAAAATATGTAATGCATAATATTTATAAATTTAGGAAAGCATTTTGTTCAACATTAATGAAATATATAATGTATATATATAAAGAAAATATTCTACAATTGTCACTTTTAGGATTTGGTCATTACATTTATGAAATGTTTAGCATTTATCAAGTATAAACTATATCACTAAAATGATATTATGTAATTTATTAAGACTAGTTCAGGCATATTATATTGTGAAATACTGAAATCTTTAAAATAATCTGGATGAGCAGATCTTCGTTATTAAAAAAGAAAAAAAGAAATGCCATGCAGCTGGAAATTAAGCATCACTGGAAGCTATCAAAAAAATGATAATTAAAGGCTAAATAAGTTCAGCCAAAGGGCATCTGGTTAAAGTTATTATGATGTATTCTTATCTTATTTAGATAAATTAATAGCACAATTTACAGGGATATTTTTAAAAATGATCGTCAATTGCATTATATATATAGAAGCCGATAAACAGTGATGAGAGAGACATATGAACAAATCGTCCTATATTAGAAATGAATGAGAGATCCTAAGCTATATAAAATGATAACATGATCTCAAATTGTAGATGTACTTTTTGGGAAATAACTGAGTTTAATGATAAAAAATCATATAGTTAAACGTGTTTGAGTTGAAGTAGTATTGAGATGGGTGATCTCCTAGGGAATACTTAGGTAATGCACTTTTCTAAAACCAAAGCGGGCAATTCCTGTACATTTGAATCACGAGATGTTATAATATAGTATTAAAGCCGACTTTCTATAGCATGATGTAGCTTAAGTATGAACCAAATGAAAGTTGGTGGGCTTGTGATGCTCATGGCTGAAAAAAACTAAAAGTGATCTAAGAGTAGTATAAAAATGAATTATCTTACATCAAAAACGAAGAGGAGATCTTAAATTATATAAGTAGATAATGTAATCGTAAATAATAGAGTTGGCTTAATTTTGCGATAAAATTGTAATGCCAATAATGAAAAATTTTATAATTAAAGTGTGCTTAACTTAGAGTAGTATTAGGATGGATGGTCTTCTTTGAAATAGTCAAGCCACATAATTTTTTTAAATCAAAGTGAATATTGTTTTTATATTTATATTAGGAACAATGCATGTGTGCTCAATAATAATTAATCACACATAATGAGAAAGATTTAAAAAAAAAAACTTTTCAAGCCATCTGGCTTTCGCACCTCAACCCCACACATATATCCTTGCTTGTGATCTATGAAAGAGAGAAAAGAGTGATCATGACTTTTACGTAATATAAAAATATAATCTATTATGAAATCAAATATTTTTTCTATAACTCAACATCATAATGCATACGCTTATAACCTACATATTTCATGTATACATTAAGGTTGTGAGCCACATGATAAGAGCATTATATTTTTTCAGTTCTCTCAACAACAAAAAAAAGCATCGACCCACGATTTTTCTTTCACAAAAACCCAAATTTGATCGATTGCAGAAAAGCATTTGGGACCAACATACTCAATTGCAAAGTCAATTGTAGAAAATAAGATCACAAATTTCATCCACCCCTAATTCATCAGTAATTAATGTACGCATAAATAGACGTTCGTGAAAATTTCAATCATCATCATAATGGACATGAATAGGTCATTATATACCTGGCCATAAACTTAAGCTTTTAGTCGCCAATTAGAGATGCACAAGTATATCTGAATTAAGAACCGAAAACTAATCCAAAATCAAACTCAATTAATCAATTCAATTTGGTTCTAGTTCAATTACAAGAACCAAACACGTATATTCGCGAAAAAGTCTCCAATTTGTAGGTGAGTTGGTGACTACGAGAAAGATATTATTAAAAAAAAACATTAATTGGGCAGCTGTGATAACAAAGAATTCATATAGCCGACCCCACCTAGTGGGATTAAGGCTTGAATATTGTTGTTGTTGTTGTTGTGATAACAAAAAATTCAAAACCTTCGAAAGAACACAATTTTTTATGTCACTAATTCATCATCAAACACAATTATAACGATCCACGTTAATCAAATTCTTGCATAAAAGAAACACGTTCATTTGCATACCATATATGCACAAGAACCTCACTGGTATATTTGATTCTTATTTTGTAAGATAATATTTCTCTTCTATAAAAAAATGATAATATTTCTCCTTGTAATTATTATAAATGCAAAGAAATTATATTATTTTTCTATTTCTAATTGGTGATATGATCTTATAAGAACAGAATTAAAATACTACAGCAAGGAAAAATCACACATAACAAATTAAGAAACAAAAAAACAATAATACCATACATTTCATGCGGTTAAATTTTAACTTTTTTAAAGGTCTATTTGTTTGTAAGGTTAAATTTAACAAGATTAAAATTAAACTTGGATAGAGATATTTTTTATTAAAAATTGTGAATGATGTAAAATAAAATTAGTTATTATGTTGGGATATGTAAGGGGTGTGATATAAAGTTAGTTATTATGTTGGGATATATGAGAGATGTGATATAAGTTGATTATTTTTTTAGTAATGTGTATAGGATGTGAAATAAAGTTAATTTTTAATATTAAATTTTATGTATGATGTGATATATTAGGTTAAAATTAAACCAGGTTAATTTTTAACTTGGACACAAAAGGGGCTTAGAATCTTCTTCTTTATCTAACTTAAGTCAGAAGAAAATAGAATCGTTTGAAAACAAATTTAATTTAAGATAAAAAATTTCAATTTCAATTTCAATTTAAAATCTATAATATTTTAAGTTTTCTTATTTTTCATTTCTATAGTCTCCCTTCATAACTTAATTTCTAAATGAGAAAATATTTTTTATCATTGTTAACAAAATAAAAGTTTAGCTTTTCATGCATAAAGATCAGAAAGTCAATAGTTACAATTACGACATGACAATAAGATAAAAGTTCACGAGTGCAAATTAAATGCTTGATATGATATTCTATACAAAGGAGGTAGCCATATATGGTTTACCTTTTTTTTTTCTTCTTTCCTCTTACATTACTTCAAAGTCCAAAATAATAAAATATTAATTTCAATTTACATTATACATAATCTAAATTATAAAAAAATAATTTTATTTCATATCTTATTTCAGATTTAATATTTCACATGCAACTTATATAACAAATTACTAACTTTATTTTTAATCATATATGTTTCTCAAGATATACCAAAAATTTTCATTCTAATTGTAAAATTTTCTGTCATCTTAACAAAGCCAAAAGTCATCATTTGTGGCTGCATTTTCTTGATAGTCAACAATATAATCACAAATAATATATATATATATACACACACGCTCTAAAATATATATGAAGTTTACAATATCTCTAACATACAGAGACATTTGATTCGATGTTATTTAAATATATATTATGTCATATCATTTCGATGTTTTAATATTTAAGTGTCATTGTTTGAATGAGAAATTCATAAATCTTTATAAAATTATCTAGATATATCATCAAATTAAATAATTATTACATCTAAATAATATAACATAATATCAAAACAAATATCCCCCTAAAGTTATTCATCAGTATTAAGATGAATTTTAACAAACTACTTCATCTATATCACTAATTAAGATAACATGCACTTTCCACATGCTACCCTTTTTCCATAAAGGATCAAATTAAGATAATATATCCAAAAATTTAAGAAACCAGATATTCAGAAAGCTCATTAATTAATTATCTTTCCCTTGAAAGTAACCTCAATTCTTTCATAATGCTCATATCAAAATTACAACTTCATGCTAAACATAACAAATATGACAAAAATAACAATTTCAAAAGCAAAATTAACACACTAACATTCTTTCAAGAAATATAATATATATATAATCAAAGTTGAGCTAGGTGACTTATGTCCATGGGGGAGGCATCAGAAGAGGACTGAGCCCTATATGATCTCCTTCCTATAATAATATTGGCAGCCTCAGTGGGATGAAAGGCATCCCAGAAGAGAAACTCCCTCCTGTTAGGGCATGGAGGCTGATAAGGAAGACAGGTTATCTGCCCATTATTCCTCCCAACTCCACAGCATCCCCTATTAGTTACCCTCAATCCTGCATTAATGTACATTTATATTATATTCTCCCTCTAATGACATGCATGCATGCTAGAATTCAATTAAAAAAAAATTGCAAATCAGTAATATTTAGCCCGAAATTTCATTTTAGGAATGTTTTGGATATTAATTCAATAATAAGCTTATAAGGTAATTAAGTACTTTTACTTGAGCTGGTAATCATAAATTTAACATCATATGAGAACTAAATGCCTCAAATTCGATAGTATAAAGTTTAAAAGAAAAGTATTTATATAAATAGAATATAAAATTATTCTTGAAGCATAATCTATAAGCTAGCTAGGCTTATGCTTTTAATTAGGTCTGTAATACAAAATTTAATATGCTGAGACCATGATTTTGGTGAAAATTTGAGTGTAGATATATATAAATATAAGAGAAAATAAAGGCTATCTATGGGAAAATATATTCTTTATAAATGTCAAATGATGCACACGTTGATATAAAATTATCATTTTTAGAGTACATATAAATTATATTGGGAATACTTATGTCTATAGCTGATATATTTTAAATTTTGGTAAGCTCTTCATAATTAATACAATTAAAACTTATATATACTGTACAATAATGTTAATTTTTTTATTAAAACAAGTTTTGAACATGAACTAAAGTTAAAATTTGATGCTGAAATTTATGTAGAAGCTAGAATATATAATAACAAAATTAATTCTGAATGTCAGTATTTACATAATTAATTTGAAATAAATATAGAAATTAATGAGCTAGTGGGGTTACTATAGATTGATTGACAAAGCACAGCAATGATATGAATATATAAATATTAATTGTTTAAATAATAAAAATTCAATGAAATATTATTATTAACAATAAATTGCCCACATGCACCGTGCATTTATATTTTGATTAGGTACATATTTTGATGATGGGTAAATCTTAATTAAGAATATTATTGTGGGTTAAGATTTATTTTATTTTAATTCTTATTTTTTTTAAATTATTTTATTTAGGTCCTTCAATAATAATTAGCCATTTACCGTAATCCGCTGGATTCGCGAGAATATTTTGAAAAATGCCGTAAGCGTTAATATAGGTGAAATGGGCGCCATCCAAGGAGTTCAAGTCGTTGACCAGCTGCACGACTCCCCTGTTGAATAGCTGGATGGCGCTGTTGAATTGGTCGACGCACGTCACCCCGTCGGTGCTCAGCCGAGCCAGCTCGTTCGGGCTGCAACCGATCTGGCCCACTCCGATGACCGCCACCTTCCTCGCCCCGTAGTTGTACAACGTCTGCAAATAAGATAGAACATGACACAATACGACTCAGTGATAGATGTAACAACTTTTCAAAATATAACATACAGATAAGCTTTATGTTGATATAGGGAACATCATACCCTTAATTGTTGGGAGTACTGTTGGGTAAGGGCATTGGCATATTCGTCGGGAGTGTAGCGGCTGCTGGTGGAGTAGAAAGTCGGCATGAAGTAGTTATTGAGATAGTCATTGCTGCCCATCCCGACACTGAAGATGCATTTGCTTAGATAGTCGGCAGCCGAATCTTCGTCGCCTAAGATTTCAACTATCTGCTGGACTGCTTGAACATAGTTTTGAATCTGTCCTCCAAAGGATATTCGAGCACCCTAAATTACAATAATTATAATAGCAAAATTAAGCACGAGAATAAAAAAAAAATTAAATATATATATATAATTAATTAATGAGCACAAAACTTGCGTACCAACTGTTGACCCGTTTCATCCCTTATTCCGGCGGCCGCGGAGGCAAAATTTGCTCCTCCGAGAAGATCTTGACCCCTCGTGCGAGCATACGGAGGAATGTAGTCCTCGAACCCTAAGAGCTGAGCTGCATGCATTTTGAATTTTTTTTTTGTTTAATTTAAGCATGCAACTAATTTAGAATTCATGTTAATTAATTTAGATTAGAAAGCCGAGCCAAGTCATAAGTTTAATTTCTATATTTTTAAGAATAAAAATGTGTTTTTCTACAATTATTTGATTAATTTTTTCAAGTTGGTTCTAATTTAAATCTAGTGAGTGATACCATGCTCGAGCTCGACTCCAATGAAAATGAGCTTAAATTGGGGAGCCATAGAGCTCAACTCGAGCCGTAATTTGAGTGAATACTTTTTCAAGTTATTTTTGCTAGTTAGCCTTAATTCTCCTCAAAATAATATCAACCTTAAAGTGTTTTTTCATAAATAAAAAAAAAGGAAAATTATTTTAGTATTTTATTCCCTACCAATGGCATGCTAATCTTAAAAGTCCTTTATAAAGGACTATATATTTGATATAATGATATTTTGATGTTCTATTATGTTTTTCAAGAGAAATAATTATTTTAGTAATTTAATAATTAATATATGTAGAAAATTTTATAAAACATTATAAGCTTATCATACAAAAAATGATATCTAAATATTAAAATATTTAGATATACAATATGTCATACATCAAGATAATTAACATCAAATTAAATGCCACTTAAAATAAATTAGCATAGTAAGTAAGGTGGTGATCATTATATATATATATATATATATATATATATAT
>JAEMOT010000334.1:190864-245746 GCA_019297695.1 Apostasia ramifera
TATATATATATATATATATTGATATAAAAGAAATTTAGAATAGTGTAATTAGAGAAGTACGTGTGTATGTGGGCATGTGAGAGGCACAAGACTTACAAATGACGTCAACGGTGGTGAGGCCGTTGCAGAACCGGCCGGTAGCTCCGGCGGGGAAGTCAATGCCGTAGGGCGGGTAGTTGGCCCTCGCCAGCGATGCTATGTTGTTGTTGTTGCCATTGTCGACTAGCGAATCGCCGAAGATGAAGTAGCAGGGGANGTATGTGGGCATGTGAGAGGCACAAGACTTACAAATGACGTCAACGGTGGTGAGGCCGTTGCAGAACCGGCCGGTAGCTCCGGCGGGGAAGTCAATGCCGTAGGGCGGGTAGTTGGCCCTCGCAAGCGATGCTATGTTGTTGTTGTTGCCATTGTCGACTAGCGAATCGCCGAAGATGAAGTAGCAGGGGACCTGCGGTGCCGATCGGACGGGGCCGAGGAGGAGCTGAGGAAGCAGGAGGAGGAGGAGGAGGAGGAGGAGGAGGGGCCGGCCATGCGGAAGCCTCTGCATTATTGCTGTCATGAGCATGGAATGCTGCTGCTCCTTGCAAGCCATTCTACTAAGTAAAATTGGGATGCTAATTGGCTGCAAGTGATTGTTGCATTCAAGACGGAATGAGAAGTAGTGGGATATATATATTTGCGTAACGAGAGAGAGAGAGAGAGACAGAGAGAGAGAGAGAGAGAGAGAGAGAGAGAGAGTAAAGTGAATGAAGATAAGCCAGCAGGTAGGGTTGGTTAGTTGGTTGTTGGACTAGGGCATTAAATGAAGGAAAGTTCGACATAAATATATATAGGGATAATTACCATATGTCATACCATTTAAATTTATTTATATATTACTAATTCATTCTTAGTTAATTATGTTATGCATACTCAAAATATTATAAAATCTTACATACATATATTTTAACTTATTTCTATTATAATGAGTAATCATAATTTTTTAATAACCTAATTGTGGTTAGGTTACAAAAAATCTGAGCCGTTCATCATATTATTTTAAGGATAAAATTCTAAAATCTTGATGTTTAAGTGGTGGCAAGGGAAGGAGACATCTGCGACGTGAATTAATTTTAGGACAAATCAGTGCTTTAGTGTGGCATTGAGGAAGAAAAAAATATGTATTATTAAGAGTAAAAATATAATTTTAATGATTTACTAACGAAATATTTTTTTTCAAATAGATTTTGACTGAGTTTTAGCTCAAGTGTGTGAATGTAAGATTTTATAATATTTTGAGTGTGCATAGCGTAATTAACTAAGAATAGATGGATAACGCATAAATAAAGCTAAATAGTATGATATGTAAGTAATTATTCCAAATATATATATATATATATATATATATATGAAACGGTTTATAAAAATATTTTTTAGCCTAAGAAGGTATGATTCATAAACATGATCATTATTATTAGTATTTTCAGGTTTTTTTTTTTATTGATGAGCATCAGCTCTTTGCTGTCACATATAATGTTATTATTGTTGTTTCTTTCATGTCATCCAAATTGAGCACATAATACCATTTTTTTTGAAAAATTTGATGACAATTTCATTAACGTTATATTTGTCAATTTAAAAAATTATATATAGTTTAATTTGAAGGGATATTTTTAGGCCTCATTTGGTTCAAGTTTTTTTTATAAAAAAAAATATATTTTATTTTTAAATTTAATGAGAAAAAATTTATTTAAATATTAAAAAACATATAAAATGTGAAATAATTTCAATTTTAATATTCATATTGATGTTAAATATGAAATAAAATTAATTTTTTTAGTTAAAATTTGTGTTAGCTAGGTAAAAAAAATATCTCGAACTACGCGAGGCCTTAATGTTCATTTAGGCCAGTAGGAAGCTTGCGTGAGTATCGTTGAGTTTCAGGTTTGTATTATATATAGTGCTGACATTACAATTTTTAAAAGGATAAATTACACTCAAATACTTAAGTTTAAGACTAATAACGCACAGATTCATATTTTTAAAATTATAATATCGGGCTTCCTGAGTTTTAATAAATATCAAATAGGTCTTTTTTATTTTTTATTATTAAAAAAATTTTAAAATTATCATTATACCCCTCCCCCTCTCTCTCTTCTCAATCCCCACGCACGTGAGAGAGGGGACATAATAGTAATTTTAAAAATATTTTAATAATAAAAAGGACTCATTTGATAATTTATTAAAAACTCAAGAACCCTGATATTAATTTAAAAAATATGGACCTGTGTTTTATTAAGTCTTAAATTAAAAGACTTGAGTGCAATTTACCCATTTTAAAAATTTTTAGAAAAATTTAAAAAAGAAAATTTTGAAAACTTGGTTGCATTAAATGGTTTACGCGGACTTTAACGTGGAGCGCATGTGGCGGTGTGGGCGCCTAGAGGGTTCTATGAAGTCTCTGATCTATCAATTTTTAAATTTCATAAAATTAATTATTTTATAATGAGAAATTTAATAATGAAAAGTTAAATTGATTATATCGTGATGTCCTTTTTTTTTTCATTGCAATCCGCAGTGCATTAATTTATTTATGTACAAAAAAAAAACCATATTCATGCTATATACATTGATACATACACATACATACATACATACCTACATATACATACATAAATACATACATATATATATATATATGTATATATATTACATAAATTACATTTTTATTTTGATAACATTGATAAATTTTAGATGTATCTAAAAGGTTATAATTTGTTTCTTAATCTGATAATTACTTTAGCTTACATTAGGGTAATTTAAACTATCAATAATCAACTGGGCACAATAATTTTATCGTTATATTATATATATATATATATATATATATATATGCACACACACATATTATTGTATCTGGATTTACACCAGTGTATCTGGAGGGTACACGTGAGTGCCGACATGGCAAAGGTGCAAGAGAAGCTCAATAGCGGACGCATGCACAGTCAAATATAAAGGCCTTTATGCTGTCTTTAAGAGTTCAACCATCGATGATGATGTCTGGGCCCCTATAACATCGGCTATGATGTTTGGTTACAGGTTCCTGCTATAATATCAGGCACGATATTTGGTCGATCACACCTGCCAATACTATCGGCCACGATATTAGGTCATCCACAATTCCTGCCAGAACCGTCGGTCACGATATTCAGATGTCCACAGACATCATTGTCTCCTGTTGTTTGAGATTATCACGTCAGCACAACTTTCATTAAGTTGCAGATTTTCGATCACCAGTAGCCGGTCAACGTATTTCTGCCAGTCACACAGATTGAGAATCAGCTTGTCCTCGCCACTATCATTGGTCTTCTTGGAGCCGGCAAGCATGGGGGCTGATAGTATGGGCCTGCTGGTTATAATATTTCATTCTGAAAACCCACTGAATTCCCCTTTAGTTTATCTATAAATATCTCTAAATAGAGCTCCAGAGAATGGAGACACATTGAACTTGTATTTATCTTTCTTCTTGTCTTGGTCCTCTAATCAAATCTTTTTAGACTTTAGTGAAACTTTTTTCTCTGTCTCTCCGATAAACATAGGGGAAGTTATCCTCAAACTACCTTATATTTTTATGTGTTTTTCTGGATGATCCTTAGCCCCTCTTCTGAACTAACGTCCTGGGCTAGGAATGTCGTAGATAGCGATCCTCAGGGCTCCATTTCTCTCCTCATCAACACAGTACCAAACTCAGTATCAACACACATAAATTGAAGTTTTGATGGCATGACTTGTTTCTCGGATTTCTTGAATATCCTAGCTAATCACAAAGTAAATTGGGAAAAGTAAGGAAAAACGGTTTACGTAGAAAATTTAAAATCAGGGTAAAACCATGATGACCCAAAATTTGGAAGATCGAGCATCCACTAATCTGAAAATTAAGGAGTTCTTCAATGGGATTACATTACAAAAAGCACTTGTAAACAAGAAGAGAGAAGGATGAGTCCAACATGCAAGTTCCCTTTTTCCATGGGATTAATATACCCCCACCTTCCTCTCCATATCTCCTCTCTTCCTCTCCACACTGCAAGAAATTTACAATTTAACATGAGTAGTATATTCCTATTAATACGATAACATATTCTTGTTAATCTCATTTAATAAGAGAAAAAATTTTGTCGAATTATTCTTGTTAAATTCTTAATTAATAATTTCTTTTTTATTTAATTTATTGTTAATTCATGACTGATTCTACCATCATATATAATTAATAAACAATATTAATGATGCTCATAGAGAGTGGACCATAAATCAACACCAAGCTAATTAAGGCTTCAAGTGGTGTAATACTGTTCACAGCACTCAAAGCAGTACTAGCTCCCATAAAGAGAGAGGAAAAAATACAAACGGGGTAGTTCTCCATCACATGTAGCCCTCGTGAGAGGCATGACAAAAATTTCTGAACAACTTAATTTCATTCACTTCTTAAAGGCATTTGTTTGTAGTCTTTAAATCTAGATCGATAGATAGATAGATAGATAAATAGATAAAAGAGTAGCTAAAATTTTTTTACACGTCCTTATTTTTTAGTAAAAAATGTCAACTTTATAGAACATTAATGGTGTTTGCATGAGTCTCGTTACTCACAAGTAACGTAAAAACTCATTTCAAGTGTCAGTACTGCTCAAGAAAAAATGAATTTGTGGCATATAAAGCCGAAAACCTATCGTCAAATTAGCATTTGCGACTTGGGTATTGTTTATCTTTGTTTAGACGTCGTTGCCTTGCAAAGGGTTGAGATGAAGTCCATGAACATTCATATGTTAACAATTTGGGCTCGTTTGTTTGGCACGTTAAAATTAATCTGATTTAATTTTAAACAGATATATCATATTACACAGTTAATTTATTTTGCATCTTATATATATACTAAAATAATAACTAATTTATATCATTTCCTCAAATATCTTAATATAATAACTAATTTTATTTCACATTATTCATAAATTTTAATAAAAAAATATCTTTATCAAAATTTAATTTTAACTTATTCAAAAATTAAACTTTGTAAATAAATAGGGATGAGAGTTTAGCTTGAAGATAAAAAATCATTCAATTTTTAGCTCGAATTGAGCTTGAATCGAAGTTTTTAAGTTGAGCCACAAACCAATTTTCTAACTCGAGGACTTTTTCGAGCCGAGTTTTAGCCGGCACTGGATCGGATTAAGCTGACTTGGATTTGATTGATTTAAACAAAAAATAATATTATATAAATATTAAATATATAAAATAATTCTCATAAAAATAAATTGAATTGCTTAGAAATAATATATATATATATATATATATATATATCAAGAAGCTCCAGCTCTCCTCTAAAATATTAATTTTTTTTAAAAAATTAGTATCATTAGTCTCACAATGGAGAGTATAAAGAAAAGAGAGGAGAAATTTATAGAAATGAAAGTTGGTATTTTGAAATTAAATTAAAATTTTAATAAAAAAGAGATGAATTAGCTCCAAATTAAATTAAAATTTTAATAAAAAATAGAATGAGTTAGCTCCAAATAAAATCAAGCTAGCTAGCTCAAGCTCAAAAAAATTCAACTTAAGCTGGCTCTCATTTTTTTCGATTCATGTTGGAGCTGAATTTAGCTCGGCTCGAACTAGATTTATTTTGTGCCCTGTACAAATATTAAATAATGAAATTTGAGGGTATTCCATAAATATACCTATTTTGTGTTTATATATATATTTATTTGTTTTTCCAATTTTTATTGATGATATGATACGTATCTCATAAACCGTATACATTTTTATATAGGCATTAATGGGCAGATTTAATTTAAGTATTAAATTGAGAATTAACTGTCTAGCTCGTTTGCTCACTTTTTATATTTAATTATTTCGATTCCAAATATTTTCTAGTCAAATTTGATAATCTGATGTTGATATGAGATCCAACTATTTCCCTCTTCTTAAATTTATAATTATGGAAAAAAAGATTTTTTTTTTCTTTAACTTTACTAAATTATCTACTATAATTTAAAAAAAAAACTTATTAAACATTTAGATTATCTGAAGTGCGTAAAGATTGTGCATGAAAAAAAGATATATTTTATATGGGAACAATAAGAGAACATAAGATCATAATAACTATCAGATACTCATAATTTGTTACAAGAATTTATAGCTAATTAATATGTTTAACAAACTTACATTTTTAATAAATTTCTAAATAATACAAATATTTTATATTTATCATGTAATTAAAGATGATAATTTTATGTGAAAATAAAAAATCGCTTAAAACTAAACTTGTACTTTTTTTTATTTAAAACTTACTCAATTTTCTTCTTGTTCGAAGTTGGCTAGCTCAAAAATGAGACAATTCAACTCAAAATTGATTCTATATATTGTGAACAAATGTACATATTTATTTTTTTCTAAAGTGTAATCGAAAATTTTAATTGAGATATGTAAATAAATTATAATAATTAATTTATATAAAAAATGAGTTATAATTGAGTACACTGATAAAATTGAGAAATAATTTTATAATATTATATTTCAATATATCTGTATAATAAATTATATTTTATAAAAAAAAAATAAGGTTAATATTTAAGCTTGATTAAACTCAAAAGTCAACTTAGAATTCAAAAATGTTTGTAGGCACTAGTCAAACTCAGTTGAAAATAAAAAAAAAAAATTAATTTCAAGTTGAGTCAGGCTCCTTCAGAATTAACTCTAAGCTCCCTGCTTTTATTCGATTCATCAGTTGCCATTCATGATACTTTGTAAATATTTCGTGTCTGCATTCTTTGGACTATCGAGTGTAGGATAGATTTGGATTGAGCAGCATGACTTAACTAACTTGATTTAACTCAACTAAATTACAACTCAGAGAGTAATTTGGTAATGAACATTTTAGCGGGTTCTAGTTTGACCTATTGCATATATTAATTCAATTCGATTTGTTATGACGGGAAACAATTAAGATTTTTTACGTGGAAAACCGACTGGCGGAAAAACCACGGCTCCTTTTCGAGGAGGCTTGAAAGATCACTAGAATTGACTTTTTTTTGTTACAGTATGCTCAAAGGATTTTTTAGATCTCAGCCCCCCTCTTTGAAGGTAGTTTACATGAGGTATATATACCCTGGTCTGCTCTGTCTAGTCACTTCAGCCGAATAATCTACAATCCTAGTGACGGCTCATTTAATGCCTGCAGAGAGCTGTTATCTGACCTCTGCTGTAAGGTGTACGGGGGGTGCGACCTGTCAGCGGAAAAACCGCTTCCTCTGCCAGAGCAGTATGATTTCCAACGGTCGGGCATTTGTCAGATCAGGCCCTTGCTTTTCGCCTTGCGCTCTTCGTCGTCCTCTGTTCGGGATGATGCGTCTCTTGTTCGACTTGGAGGCTTTACTTACGTGGATTCTACGCAAACTCCTACTTGGACGGTTCAGATCAAGAAGTGCGGATCCAAATGCAACACGATTCTTAAGGGAACTCGAGCGAAAAATTTTAAGCTCGATTATTGGGTAGGTAGAGCATGAACAAAACGAAACGCTGAAATTCAGCAGGCTCGAACTGCCAGGCCTTTCACCACACGTTGCTTTCCCAACCATGAACAATAATTGCAAAGTCAGCTCCACGCATCTGCATGAGTCAATTCATAGTCAACGCCCACGTGGCTAGCAGACATGGTTGACCGGAATATGTCAACCAATCTCCTCGTTACGCCTGCATTCACTTTTTCAGATTTGCGGCCGGCATCTGTTCACACTTCACACCTGCTATGTAACCAAAGCCTGGGGCTGTAAACGCGTCGAACTCGAGCGAATTTATTTCAGATTTATCGTTAATTTTTTCTTCTTTTTCTCTATCTCTTGCGTGTAGAAAGCCGAGCGGTAGTCACCCCGACCATATCTACCAGCAGGACGCCAATGCTGATTGGTTTGCAAAAGAAAAAAGAGGAGGGAGAGAAGAAAAAAGTGAGAAGATAAAATACATTATCATTTTATATAATTTTAATAATAAAAAATTTTAGAAAAAAATGAGAATTTTGAATACTTTAAATTTTAAAAATAAATTATGTTAGAATTTATAAAAAAAACTTTAATTGAAATAAAAATATTAAAATTTTATTAAATTTTTTTTAAAATTAATTACCTAAATGAAATTATCTTAAAAATTTGGATGATATTATCTTCTAACTCAACTTCTGTCACTCCAATTTTAATTAATTAAATTGATTTGAGCTTGAGCTAAAATAAATTTTGAAATTTTTTTATTTAAAATTTTAGATAATCTGTCAACTCAATTCGTTAATTAATGTCACCCACATGGATTGGGATTAAATTTTAGCAGATGTGTTATATAAAAACAAAAATCGTTTCAAAAAAAAAATTTAACGGCTGTGTCAGGTCGGGCTGATCGGGCCCATGGCAGTGGCCAGCCTGGTCCGTCAATTTCGAAGCGTGTGCCAGCTAGTGGGTCAGGAATTCGCTGCCCGGTTCATTTAATATGTTGGGATTCGGCTGTCGCAGCACTTAGCCGGGTCCCGGTTTGCGCGTGCATTAAATCGGTATTTTAGAATGGGCCAGCTCGACCCAACCCGACCCGACCCGACCCGACCCGACCCATGACCACATTAGTAAATGCAAGGAACACGGTCGAGTTTGACTGTGACGTGTTTAAACTCGCTTCAGATTTTATTGTTCATGCTCGTTCTTGAAATAGCTAACTCGGTTTATTCGTAAAAGAATGAGGTCCAACGCGATTTTAGACTGCTCATAAATTAGCAATCAATTTTTCTACTAAAATTATTATCAAATATGGTAATGCTTATTAGTCGTTATTGAGTTAAAAAAAAAACTATATCATCTCACTTGTGCTGTTTGACTCAAGATAAAATTCGGATAATTGTTCGATGAAATTCGTTTTGCATTTTAAAGATTTACTGTTTTCAAAACTTTTGATCTTGAAAATTTTTGAAAAATATTTGTGAATTATTAATGGTATTTAAAAAAGCTACAAAATAATTTTCAAAATACTATTATCTAATATCTAAAAAATAAATTATTATGTAATTTTTCATATTTTTTAAACATTCTAAACTAGTTTGTAAGTAATTCATTAAACTGAATCATTCATGAAAATAAATAATTAGAAATATTTTTTTATTTCATGACATAATAATCATAAATTTCTAAATCTACGTGCTCACTAACATAAATGAATGAAGCTTCCGTATGTTCAATCTTGTTCGATAAATTTGGTAAGTAAGTATTGCTCGAATATTACTGATCTGAATATCAAGTAACTAATTGAAAGCACAATATATTTGCAATTCTGATTTAAGTTAAATAGTACCCCTAAAAATGAATTAATGTCAGAAACTAACTTTAAAACTTCATATAATTTAAGTGAATTCTAAATGAAATTCAACACGATTTTGATCGTCAGAGGATTATAATTGAAGCAAAATGTTATTTTTTTTAAATTTTGAGATAGATTCAGCTTCACTAGGAATCAGTGTTGATCTAGAAATCAAAAAGATATCACGCTTATATTTTTTGAGTTTTTTAAAATTTTAAATCAAATCAAACTCGATTTTGACTCAGTATCATAATCGAGTCAACTTGAATCTGAAATTGAGCTGACTTGATACCAAATAATTTTGTTTCTGGTCACATTTCAAGCCAACCTGAAATCTCATATTTCTTTTTTTGAGTTCGGCTCTAATTACTCAAAATAGATTCGATGATATTTCGAGTACCCACTGTCTACATGTCAACCCTATAACATTTCACTCGTGTTAAGTTTTTATCATAAAAGTCGTACCCATTCATTCATAGTGTTGTGAAGCAGGTTTGGTTCTTACCTCAACATCCACTATGAATTAAAAAATAACTATAAATCAATTTAATTTATAAATATAGTAAAATAAAAATGTTTAATCAAAATTAAAATAAAAAAAAAAACAAAATAACAACAATCCAATCATTAAAATGATTGTAGTATAAATTCACATCATTTACTTACGGTCACCATCAAATTTGTAAATAAAACTCAAAAAAATTTTGATATGTATTTAATTTGTCTTTTTTTTTTGGCCCGGGTGGCAAAAAATAATTCGATATGTGAACTTAACCCAAACTCAACTCAAAAATATCATGTATTAGCCAAGAATTTTGACTTATTTATTAAATATATTAAATTCAAGATAGATATTGTTGAGTTAAATTTGAGTTGCCCATTTATCAATATTTGTTTTAAAAATGAGTCGAGTAAATCGACTCATTTATTATCGGGTTAAGTTCGAATTGAGCTATTCAAGCCAAGTAAGGTTGAATTCAAGTTTGAGTCAAATCTATTCTGCCAACTTATTTTATCACTCTATCGAGCTTCATGACACTCTAAAGCTTTGTTTGGCGCAAGGACCAAAATGGTACTAGTTTAAAAAATAATAATAATAATAATAAATAAATTTTTTTAATCATTCTACACAAATTTTAATATAAAAAAATATAATTTTACTTCACATACTCAATAATTTTTAATAAAAATATTAACTTTATTTCACATTCTAGATCAAAATACTCGATTCGAATAGTTTGGCCTAGGATGTGAAATAAAGTTGATATTTTTATTAAAAATTATTGAGCATGTAAAGTAAAATAATATTTTTTTATATTAAAATTTGTATAGAATGATTAAAAAAATTATTTATTATTATTATTATTTTTTTAAACTAGTACCATTTTAGTCCTGATTTTAGTCCTCACGCCATTTTAGTACCATTATTATTGTGGTGTTCTTCTATTTCAGTGCAAGCATAGCTTATCTGAGAATCAATTGATCTTAAGTTCAAATCATACTATTATCATAATTTCGAGTGAATGAGCATTTGAAATTACAATAACAGATGTCAACGATGAGATATCTGTTATTGAGTGTGACTCAGACATCACAAGTGAGTTTAGACAAAAGTTGGCACCTGCCTATCATAAATTAAAATTTTAGCACATTGAATTGAGTGTCACTTGGATATCATAAAATTATGAGTTAAAGTAAATTAAAAAAAAAAGAGTTTTGTGGCTAAAATTAATAGTAGCTAAAGAACTTAATTTGAATTTAATCAACTTAATAATTCAGTAATTTAAATCTCAATTTTTTTTTTTATAGATTTTGTATTGATCAGTTTTTTAGATTACATAAGGCTCATTAAATAAACTATTGTCAAATCTTGTAAGAATTCTAGAGTAATTTGGCCTGCGTTTTATATTTTTTAAATTTTTTAAATAAAAAATTAAAATATTGTAATGGAAATTAAGATTTTTTTATTATTAAAAATGATATTAAATGTGAAATATAATTAATTTTTTATTGAAATATTCGTATAATATAAAATAAAGTTATTTTTTAATATTAAAATTTATATATAATGTAAAATAAAATCTATTTTTAATATTTAATTTTAAACATGATGTTGAAATAAATAAAAATATTAATTAAAATATTTTTTAAAAAATTCAATGTTTTTTTTTAGTTCCAACTAAATGATGTCCCATCTTTATAAATCAAATTTTTAATAAGAAGAACTGTTTGAAATATTTTTAAAACTCAGAAAATTTGATAAAGAATTTGTGTGATATATCACCCGATAAAAAATGATACATCCCTTATTAGAAAGAAAATATTAGGCTCGAGCACTAAATCATTTAGTATCGAACCACTGGGTGTGCCACGTGTACAAGCCTACTGCTCGTGTCAGCAATATTTAAAGTTTGAGTTTCAATTTTCTAATCCTTTCGTCATTCGTGACATTAAATATGCCTAAATATTTGATTTGAGTTCGAGTCCGGGCCGCCTCCTATCGCCTCTGCACAAATCACAACTTCGAAGATTGGACTGCCCTTTGATGATCGCATCCCTCTCGTCCCATTCAGAAGAATAACACGTGTATTCTATTTTTCACTTCTTTGCTGATCGATTTTTCTTTATAAGAATAACACGTGTATACAAATCTTGGAATCGTTCGAAGAAGTAGGGGGGTGCAACTCGTATTAGTTGGGGACTAAATTGATATTTAAAATATAATATAGTAATTATAATAAATAGGTCATTAATGAATTGTAAATTGGTCAACCCACCGATTGCACTCGCTTATAATGAGGTCGACCTATTTTACGACCAAAACTTTTGGTTTGGTTTGAGCGTAAGGTCAAAAATTGCTACCTATCATGAGAAGTGAATTATATTTATTAAAAAATAAGTGATCCTGTAAAAGGTATTTAAGTAATTTTTAAATTGAATATAAAAATTTCATCGTCATATTATCGGTTCTTTCATCTGCGATCATTTATACAAGATGCTATAAATCAGATGGACCGTATGGTAATGAATTTTAAAACTCAGAGACCTTCATATAACAATGAAAATTATAATCAATTTAACCCAAATAATAATGAAATTTTTACATACAGGACATGAAATTTATATGAAATTACGTATTTCACTATCAATTCATAAATATTACCACTATGACACCATATTCATTTAAATTTTATGCATTTCACATATTCCACATATTCATATACTTTATAATATTATATGTAAATTAAAATACATAAATTCATTAATATTTAAATTCTAATATATATTTTTATTCTTTACTGTAAACACATTAATTTTTTTACTTCAATTAAAAATTATAGTCATGTAGATTTAAATTCGGCACCCAAATTAGAAATTTTAAATAAAATAAATAAATTTAAATACATAAATTCATAAATATTTAAATTATTATTTATATAAATTAATTTATTTATAGTATTTAATTAATATATTAATAATATAGTTAAGATCAAGGCCAATTTAGAAATGTGAAGTTCACCATCAAAGAATATGATGTGAAATATGTGAAATGCGTAAAATTTAAATGAATATGGTGGGATAGTGGTAATATTTATGAATTGATGGTGAAATACGTAATTTCATATAAATTTTATGTTCTATATGTAAAAACCCCAATAATAATTTTGTTTTGAAATTTTTTGTTGTTAATTTGTTTTGTAGTTTTTTTTTTAAGGTTAATTTCTTGTTTTGTGCTTTGTAGTTCATGAGCACATATATGGGGAAATAAATCTTGGGCTGTGCTGAGTTATGGGCCTTATGGCCTTTTTGGGTGGCCCATTAAGTGAATCACTTCTTTATGTAACACCTAATAGGATCACTATAAACATATATATAATGCTTGCTATATATATATATATATGCTCGTTAAATCTTATCTTAATTTTTACGTCATTTGATTGATGGATCAAACCCAAAAACTTTCTCTTAATTTTTCGTCAATAATCGTAGGCCTTCGTAAAATTTCTCAAGACATTGAAGTGTGAATGTGGGAAAAAGAGTCTAACAGAATCATCAAAATTTGCAGAAGAACCATTATAATTTGGCTAGAATTTATCGGATGGTCGGAGAGGGTCCATTGTGGCGTCATGAGGCCCTCTGCGCAGTTTTTGGCGGACGAACGATGGATTAAGGATTTAAGGGCGGCTCCAAGATGTGTCGCAGTAAGAGAAAATATAAATGTCATGTGTTGTTTACGTTCTAATATTAGATGTTTGCAGTTATAATCTTCACTTGAGAGAGAGAATGGTGTGTTCTTTGTAGTACGTAACTTATATAATTTTTTTAAGGGCAAATTATACTCAGGTTTTTGTGTTTAATACTTAATAATATATAGGTTCATATTTTTAAAATTATAAAATCGGAGTCCTTGAGTTTTACAAAAATATCAAATGGGTCGTTTTTTTATTTTTTTATTATTAAAATATTTTAGAATTGTCATTTTACCCCTGCCCCCCTCTCTCTCTCTCTCTCGCACGCGCGCGGCCTCGCAGCGTGTCCACCAGCGGACGCGCGACCCGCAGGCGTCCGCTCGACAGGAATGGCAAATTGGACTCACCACTTAGAGCTCGCCCCAGTTAGGAATGACAAATTGAACTTGCAAGAATTGAGAATTTTATTTTATAATTAGTGCTAGAACCTTCTCCAACAGTCCAAGTCGAACAGTAGCTCAAGTCGAGCAGCTCGAGCTGAACAACAGCTGAAGCCGAACAGCAGCTCAAGTCGAGCAGCCCAAGTCGAACAGTAGCTCAAACAGATATTACCAGATCGTACTCTTTGTACTACTATGTCAACTCAGCATTTAAGACAGCATAGGGGGCCCACTCTCTAATCGCCCTTTGCAAGAATGGTTGTCAGATATGGCAGACTAAACCTATCATATCCCCTCCTTTCTAAACAATAAATTAAGGGGGAGGAGGAGAAGCTCTGGGACATTCTCTCTCTGAGGTCTCTCTCTCTTTCTATCTCTCACTCTTGTACTCATTCGGTTTCCCTTTAGAGGCCCTCAAGCTTTGTAAAAGACGAGATTTGATTAGTGAATTTAAATCGCCTGGACGACGCCGTGGTTTTTCTCCCGGACACTTGGGTTTCCACGTAAAAATTATCGTCTCATTTCATTCTGTTTTGACATATTTTTTGCATCAACTAGAATGAGTTTAAGCCTTAAAATTTAGTATTTTCTTGAAAAATTTTGAACTTAAGCTTAACATAATTTAAAAACATAAAGTTAAAGTTGTTGCTTTTTGATATAAAAAAAATAATTTGAGATTAGATTTGTAAGGTATGAAGGTAAAAAGGAATGGCCAAAAAGATAGCGATTGAAAGAGAAATTTATAAAGGATAAATCGGTAGAAAGACGAGGGTATAACCTAATTTTTCGGTTCAATTCTTTGATGCATATGTGTGGCAATACATGATTATGGACCGATTTATTATGCGAGTTTCCCCATTTTTTAGACTTTGTGCTAAAAATGTCAGAATGAAGCAAGTTGGGATTGATTCGAGTATAAGGATTTAGGTTGTCATCGATTTTGAACATTTATTATTAATTAGGTTGGATTTAAGTTTAAACTAAGAAAAGCCGACATGTTAGTTATTCTAGGCTGTCATCGATTTTGAACATTTATTATTAATTGGGTTGGATTTAAGTTTAAATTAAGAAAAGCCGACATGCTAGTCATTCTATGTTTTGTTTAATGGCATGTTAAAAATTAGGAACATTTACATACATATCCTTTAATTCATCTTGAATTACATATTAAACCCTTTGTTTTTTAATTTTACAACTTCACCCCCTAAATCATCCAAAAATAACATATCTAGGCATTTCTCATGATTTTTAAAAGATTCTTTTTGTTGATTATAATTATTTGGATACTTATTACTAATAATAGGTATATACAAAATATTATGATCATATACAAAATATTATGTATATACAAAATATTATTTTTGGATGATTTGGGGGTGAAGTTGTAAAATTAAAAAATAAGGAATTTAATATGTAATTCAAGATGAATTAAGGGGTATGTATGTAAATTTCTCTAAAAATTAACATACTTTATGTTTAACTTTCTTAAGAAAAAGAACATAGCTAGGTTCATGAATCTTTTACAAATTTTGTAAAAAATAAAGAAAAAAAGAAAGCAAAATCACAAATGTCAAACTTTTCTAAGATTTTCATTAGCTTTTGTTATTAGCTTTCTATTAATTAATTGGATAAATTAGTCTAAGGTCTATGAATTTAGGATATAATAATACCTAAATTCATATTTTTAAAATTTTAACATCTAGATCTCTAATTTTTAAGCCTCGTTTGGCTTGAGCTATTTTTTTTAACAAGAAAAAAATATTTTATTTTTTATATTTAATAAAAAAATTTATTTTAATATTAAAAAATATGTAAAATCTAAAATAAAGTTCATTCTAATATTCGTATTTGTGTATGTGAAATAAAGTTAATTTTTATAGTTAAAATTTGTGTTGGGTAGAAAAAATGCTACCAACCAAACGAGCCCTTAGAATTTTAATACTTGAGTTTTTTCTGAATTTTTATTATTAATTTTTTTAAAAATTTTAATTATATCTTCTCCTCACTCTTTGCGCTGGTAGTGGAGAAAGAGGAAGACATAATTGTAATTTTTAGAAATTTTAATAATAAAAAATTAAAAAAAATTAGATATTAAAATTTTAAAAACGTAAATCTAAGTATTATTATATCATAAATTCAGAAACTCAAGCGTAATTTACCCTAATTAATTTATTAGTTGAATATCCATCTTGTAATAATTAATAAAAGGAGCACTGATAGTTTGTTAAATCTTAATTGAGCTAAAATTAACTTATATCTAGTTTAATTTTTTTATTTTCAAGATTTGAAAAAAAAAGACTTAAAATGATTATGTACGTACTATAATAAACTTTTACTCATTTTAATTTCAAATTTAAACATGAAATATATTTGTTCATAGCTTATAACTGAAGTTTTTTCATACCGCAATCTAGTTGCACTAAAATTAAATAAAATTAGTCTATTAGTATAAATAAATACTGCAGAAATGAGTATGCTAAAATAGATATATGGATTTATACAAAAAGATAGAATAAAAAATGAGTATATCTGAAAGAAAATTACTATTGCACCAATTGAAGATAAACTTATAGAAAGTCAGCTTAGATGGTTTAGACATATAAATCGTAAGCCGATTGAAGTTTTAGCTAAAAAAATCGAGTTATTAGATCTTGCCCATATACAAAGATGAAGAGAGAGATCAAAGAAGACATGACAAGAAACTATAGGGAGTGATCTTAGTTATTTAGATTTAGATAAAAATTTATTAATTAATAGAGCGTAATAAAAATAAAAAATTTATGTAGCCGAACCTACATAGTGAGATTAATGCTTGTTTGTTGTTGTTGTTGTTGTTGTATATATTATACTCAATGAGTTGAGTACAAGTGGTATTTGCAAAATTTCTAGGCACCTTTTGATAATTTTCAAAGAACCTCTTTAACACATTTCTACATGCAAAAGATGCTCTTTTTCTTAAAAGGACAAATTACATTTTAAATATTCACTTTTAACTTGCAACTATTATTATTATTATTATTATTTTAATTCAAATTAAAGATAATATTATTCTTGGTCGATGATAGCTCGCCGAGAAAAGACTTATTATTAGATGTTCGTTCAATAATTTTTAAATAGAAATAATTACCTACATATCACACAATTTAGTTTTATTTATGTCTTATCCATTCATTTTTAATTAATTACGTTATGCACACTCAAAATATTATAAAATCTTACATACACACATTTTAACTTATTTCTATTATAATCAGTAATCATAATTTTTCAATAACGTAACTATAGTTAGATTACAAAAAATCTGAGTCGTTCATCATATTATTTTAAAGATATTTAAATATATTTTGAGTGAAAATCCTAAAACCTTAATGTTTAGGTGGCGGCAAAGGAAGAAGACATTCGCGACGTGAATTGATTTTAGACCAAATCAGTGTTTTAGTGTGATATTGAGGAAGAGAAAAATATGTATCATTAAGAGTAAAAATATAATTTTAATGATTTACTAACAGAACTTTTTTTTTCAAATAGATTTTGATTAAGTTTTAACTCAAATGTGTGTATATAAGATTTTGTAATATTTTGAGTGTGCATAGCGTAATTAACTTAGAATGAATAATAGGGCATAAATAAAATTAAATTGTGTGGTATATAAGTAATTATTTTTTTTAAATATTTATATTATCTAGATATATATTTATATTATAATATATCATCAAACTAATCAATAATTATTATTTAATTAGTGTGATAAAATTTTGAGATATATAACATTGAACCAAACGCTTCTTTAAATAGTATATACGTAGCTCCCTTATTATAAATTTACTATCCCAAATTTCAAAATTTTCAAAAACACAGAACCAAACGCCACCTTAATTTTATTCATCTTCTGGTCTCTATCAAAAATAAGAATTTTAATAATATTAAAAAAATAATAAGAATTTTAATACGTAACACTCTACCTGCTCTTATAATATTGAAGAAATGATAGAGATATTGAATTTATATTTAAAGGAGAAAATCACAGATTATTGGCAAATAATTACGTAGAAGTGTCTATAATTTGAGGCTACGCCCGATTGAGTATTTGAGTCTCCACATATATTTTCATCATTTTGCAGTTTAGTCCTTGCATTTTGGTAAAACTGACCTATTAGGCCTCATTTATCTTGAAGTTAAAAATTAATTTGGTTTAATTTTAACCTACTATATATATCACATCATACATAAAATTTAATATTAAAAAATTAATTATATTTCACATACTACAGACATTACTAAAATAATAACTAACTTATATCGTATTCCTCACATATCTCAATATAATAACTAATTTTATATCACATTCCTTATATATCCCAATATAATAACTAACTTTATTTCACATCATTCACAATTTTTAATAAAAAATATTTCTATTCAATTTTAATTTTATCCTTATTAAATTTAACGTTACAAACAAATAGATACTAGTCTTTTTATTTTATTAGTCTTGGAATTTATGTGGCGTTAAATGAGCACTTCGAAGGACATGACACTAAGAGAATTGTGCATTAAGTCGGATGTAAAAACAAACTAATATTTTAAAAATATCACATATAATTTCCACAACAAAAAATAAATTTACATATATTTCAAAACAAATTAAATTATGTTTAACAAATTAAAGATGGGCTGAATAAGAAATAAAATAATTTTTTTTAAGTTAAAACTTATATAGAATGTGAAATAAAATTGAATTTTAATATTTAAATTTATATATATATATATAAAATAAATATAAAATATTAATGAAAATATTTTTAGAGAATATCAGTCGAATTTGATTCAGCCCACGGGCTTAACTATTATGTGGTGACATTCTGGTGGTTACTTTTTGGTTGTGTGGTAATTGTTCGAGTAAATTCTTATTATATTGAGGATTTACATACATACCTCTTAATTTTTTTTTTAATTATATATTAAATGCCCTATTCTTTTATTCTACAATTTGACCCTTCAAATTTTCTAATAACAAAAACTAATAGTATACATATATTTGCAAATATATTCATAATATTTTTTATATAGAAGTTATTGGTAATAAGTATCCAAATAATTATAATCAGTAAAAAGAATTATTCAAAAAACTTGAGAAAGGCCTAAATATGTATTTTTTAGATGATTTATAAGGTGAAGTTATAAAATTAAAAAATAAGAAGTTTAATATATAATTGAAGATTAATTAAAAGGTATATATGTAAATGACTCTTTTTTTATGAAGAAAGGGACAAACTTAAGAAGGTCATTGAATTTTTTTTTTTTAAATAGGTTGTCTTTAAAAAAGGTCTCGCTAGAGTTTCCTAGAGCGCCGAAACATCGCCCGTGGGTTTTGATGTAGTTAATAATCGAGGTTTTGAGTTCAATGATTAAGCTGATGTTTGGAATTTTCAAACGAAAAGAAAGACATGAACAAAGGTTAAGGGAAGTTTGTGATTTTGAGAATAACATCTCGATAAATTGAAGCAAAGTTCTCATTTCATCATCCTGTACATCTCACAAAATGTCATCGCAAAGGCCTTGATTATGATGATATCACAATTTAATCAATTGTTGTAACATTCTGTGACCTGAATATAGAGGCATTGGCTGCTTTGACTTTTGAGAATTGCGTGAATTGAGTACTTCTTGGGAAGTCACCCATGCAATACTACTCCAATCAAAGCATATTTAACTATGGAGTCTCTCATTATAAGCTTCACGATTTTACCCTAAAAGATATCTCTACTATTTGGGATAATGTTATATACTTATTTAGTTCAGAATCTGCTTTACTTTTTCAATGTGGGACAATTCATTCTTGTTTCTCTCTCATCACTATTTATCAGTTTAAAAGTCTGCTAAGAGTCACACTTTACTCCAGTAATTATCTTCTCTCAGGACATCACCCGGCAATCACTCAGTCATTAGTGTCACAATTTTGATCCACAAAATTCCCTGTGAGTGCCTGCCATTACCTATGTGACACCACGAAACACATATTAAATACAATATCAGATGTATCCGCACATACATGAGTCGGATTCACTTATGAGTAGAATAATAAATCTATGATCGTTGCAACTTTAGTTATTTATATGCATTATTTAATTGAATTATCTAATATCACTATTACTTGCCCGATTGAAATCGATTGATAGCTCAATTTCACAAAATTAAGATCTTCCTTATGAAGTTTGGAAGTTAAGAATATTCGAATTATTGTGAGTTCTTTCCCAAATGAACACCTTTAAACCTTAGGAAAGGCCACAAATAGCAACCTAATAATTGAAAGAAGATAAATTTCTTATCTTATAAAAAAAAAAATTTTATCTTATAAATTTAATTAGAAAAAAAATTAATTTAATATTAAAAATATATAAAATATAAAATAAAATTAATTCTAATATTCGTATTTACGTTGAATGTCAAATAAATTTAATTTTTATAGTTAAAATTTAAATTGTGCGGAAAAAAAATCCGTACCAAACGAGCCCTAAAAGAGTACTGAATTAACGAGAGGATAGAAGAAACGTGTGGGAATGCTCTTCTTCAGACATAATTATGAGATTAGTCAATTTAATTATGATATAATATTAAAGTAATACTTATTATATTTGTAATAATGAAAACTTAATGACATCAAGTGCTGTGGGGACTAAGGAGATAAGATTAGGGAGGAATGGGTCACCTTCATTTTATGCATGTGGGGACTAATTACTAATTTAATAAATATTATCAAAGGGTTGAATTTGTAAAAAGAATCATAAAGGAGGTGGTATATGCTTATAAGATATGCAATTCTTAGAAGGAAAGCCAGTAGGTGTGGAAATTTTGTTATAGTTCTAAATTTACTCGTATTTGATTTAATACATACAAAGATACGTATTTATAGTTTTTTAAAATATATATAGGCCATGTTTGGCGCGAAGATCAAAACAGGACCAAAACAGGACTAAAATAGTACTAGTTTAAAAAATAATAATAATAATAATAAATAAATTATTTTAATTATTCTACACAAATTTTAATATAAAAAATCATATTTTACTTCATATACTCAATAATTTTTAATAAAAATATAAACTTTATTTCACATCTTAAATCAAAATACTCGATTTGAATATTTTGGTCTAGAATGTGAAATAAAGTTGATATTTTTATTTTAAATTATTGAGTATGTAAAGTAAAATAATATTTTTTATATTTAAATTTGTGTAGAATGATTTAAAAAATTTATTTATTATTATTATTATTTTTTTTAAATTAGTACTATTTTAGTCTTGTTTTGATCCTCGTGCCAAACAAGGCCATAAGTTACGTATATGAATATATAGAAAATTTACGTAAGTGGAAACGAAACTTTTAATTATTTTTATATTAAATGTAAAAAATATCGGATTTATATGTTTGGCATTGGTCTATTTGGCATGAATATTTTTAGTTTTGAATGATAATTTTTTTCATTTTTTTGAAAAGTATGTAGATGAGAAATTAGATTAATAAGTTATATTAAAAATTATATAAAAATTAAAATTAAAGTTAATTAATGTATTAAAAATTATATAATATGTAAAATAAATAATTTTAATATAGAAAATGATAATAATAATAATAATAATAATAATAATTGCTGTGATATTAATAAGGATTATCCCAATAAACCCCTTTTGACCAAAAGGTTCGCCACGCGTCAAGTTTCTATTAGCTGTTTCCCTGCCGGAAATTGTCCAGTCACACACGGGATGGTGCCACCATCTCGTCAAAGTGTGCTCACGACGGACGGAACTTTCCCTCTCCATTTCCATAAATACCGATCGTGTCCCCGCCGCTCGGAGAAGAAAATCCACCATGATCATGAAGTTGACAGCGTTTCCCGACGAGCTCCTCGAGGCAGACGTCCTCTGGCCGGAGCGCCGCCGCCGACGCCATCCGTCGTCCGGGGTACCCATGCCGGAGCTAGTTCAACTGGCTGCTGCCACGGGCGATGTTCACCGCCGGAAGGCGCTGTCAGCCCCTATAGCGATTGCCCGGAAGCCGGAACGCTCCGGCGGGCAATGGGCGTCCGGCGAATTAGCTGAAAGTGAGATCAGCTGCTGGTTTAATGAGGACGGCGGAGGGGTGGAGCAGCCGCCGCCGCCGCCGCCGCCGCACGTGGTGGCGGAGCGGAGTCGGGCAGCCAAGGGGGAGATGGCGTTCTCGGTTTGCACGGGGCGGGGGCGCACGCTGAAGGGCCGCGACCTCCGGCAAGTACGAAACTCCGTCCTCCGGCTCACCGGATTCCTCGAGAGAGAGCGCGCCGAACGGAAAGAAGAAGAAGAATAAGAGGAAGAAATTTTGAAAATTTTAAAATTAATTTTTTTTTTAAATTAAAATTAGCTCGGCATCCACCAAGATCTTGTAATTATGATTGGAACAGAAAATACAAGTTGACTTCATTTTATTTGCTACTCAAAATTCGTTCTGCGGCCTCTACTCGCGCGACAGTCACGAACTCGCGATTCCCCTTACCTCGCATTCTCCTCTCCAGCCCCCATCCTCTCGGAATAATTTAGTATTTTAGTATTTTAGTAATATGAAATGATAAAATAATTTAGTATTTTAATATTGACAAAGCATACTATTTGTTCAGATCTTTTAACGATGTGCTAAATATTATACTCAATTTATCATTTGCAAATATTTTTTTGGGTTATTGTTATTTCGATTTGCTTAGAGTTATTTTTTGGGTTATTGACATAAGATATTATTTGTTGAATTCAATTATTAAATATTCTATGTCTAATTATTGTGTTGATGTGTGAATAATATATATTTTAATTATGTTTATATTATATTTTATTAGTTTTTTTAAATTTTTATTTCATCTCGGTTCGACCCCGGTTCGACCATTGAACCTTGAATCTTTCAGTCTACCGGTTCTGAAGCCGGTCCGATTTTCAAAACCTTGGTTTGAATGAAATTTACTCGATTTGTAATACATAAAAGAGAAAATTATTGATAGGTCCTATTATTTATTTATAATTATATGCTGATCAATATTTTTTAAATTTTTGTATTTAACTTTCTTGTTAAAACTGTAGAAACAAATTAGATTCATATTTTGTTTTATTTTTGGTCTATATTTTAAATTTTAAAGACATAAATAAAAAATTACAAATAATATTAAAAATTTAAATGAAAAATGTAATTATAGATAAAAAGGTGTGTTTTAATAAATCTAACAGTATGTTATAATATTACACCTTCAATATCATGAATTAGCTATATTTTTGGGTTGAAGCTAGTGGTCTACATTGTGCCTCAATAAAATCTTTAATTTTTATCTTAAATTTAATATAAAAATTAATTTTATTTTACATCTAACTTATGTTTTAAAATTAAAATAAATAATTTATATATATATACATCTAACTTATATTTTAAAANTATAAATCCTATAAAAATATTAAAAATATTTAAATAAGATTAAATTATTATTTGGTTTAATATTATCTACAAACGCTAGTTTATTTAGATGTCTATATTATCTATAAATTATTATCTTCAGATCAATTCTAAGTAAAATTTTAACTTAAACTGACCAAATTAGTTCCAACTGAACAAATTTGATTTGGGTTTGATTCGAATTCAGTTTGATTTTTTTATTTAACAACAAATTAAAAGATAATTATACAATTTACATTTTATTAAAAGTAATGTAAATATTATGAGTTATTATTATGAAGCAGATCTTACAAAATTTGGATAAAATTTTTATTATGTATTTATTTTAAAAAAATAAAATTTAATAGTGACAGTAATATAATAAAATTAATAAATTATAAAAAATATTTATTAAATACAACTTATATAATTTAACTTAAATGTTACAATCATAAAAATAAAATAATAACGCTAACAAAAGAAATCAAAATTTTAATTTAGCATTAATAAAATATAATATTTAATATTTTATAATATTATAGACTTATTGTATGATAATAAAATAAAAAATTTAATTTATACATTGTAATATTAGTAAATTTAATAGCTAAGAATTAAATTAAATTAATAAAGAAATAACTTTGCTGACAATTTTTTTGAGTTTTTTATAAATAGATTCAAAAAAAGAAGGTCGTTTTCGGAGAGTCTATATAAAATTCTTTTGCCATTTTTTACGTCTATTTTTTTCGATTTTGAAAATTTTAGAATTAAAATTAAATTGAATTAACGGTTTTAGTTCAATTTCAATTCAGTTTGGTTCTTCGGTTATTTTTACACACAACATTTCACATCTCCATTGTTCCCTTTTTTAAAGTCATGTCTAACTTTCCTCATAAGGTTGGCTAGAGGTTGCAAAGGAATAAAAAGTATATGAAAATATCTTCTAAATTTTCATGACCAAAAATAAATTTGATCTAATAATTTTAATAATTTAAATATGAGGGTTTGAATTTAGAGATAATTACCTACATACCACATAATTTAATTTTATTTATGTCTTACCCATTCATTCTTAGTTAATTACGATATGCACACTCAAAATATTATAAAATCTTACATACACACATTTTAACTTATTTCTATTATAATGAGTAATCAAAATTTTTTAATAAGCTAACTATAATTAAATAACAAAAAATCTGAGTCGTTCATCATATTATTTTAAGAATATTTAAATATATTTTAAGTGAAAATCCTAAAACCTTAATATTTAGGTGGCGGCAAAGGAAGAAGATATCCGCGACGTGAATTGATTTTAGAACAAATTAGCGCTTTAGTGTAGTATTGAGGAAGAGAAAAATATATATCATTAAGAGTAAAAATATAATTTTAATAATTTTCTAACAGAATATTTTTTTCAAATAGATTTTGATTAAGTTTTAACTCAAATTTGTATATGTAAGATTTTGTAATATTTTGAGTGTGTATAGTGTAATTAATTAAGAATGAATAAGTAAGACATAAATAAAACTAAATTATGTGACACGTACGTAATTATCTCTAGAATTTAACGGTATTTCAATATTTATGTTATTATTTTTTTATAAATTATTCATGTTATTTAGATGTTACTACCATCTAAATATCAGAGTTATTTCAAAATTATTTTTTATTTAATTTAATACCATTGTATTAAAAGATACAAGTAATAACATCCGAGCCTTTTTTTTTATTTAATTGTTGCATTAAAAGATAAAAGAAATAAAAGAAAACATATTTGCATGCCGAGGCAAAAATTAAAGCATGAAAGCAATTAAAATAAAAATAATTTTAATTTGTTCTTTTGATTTTTCAGATTCATTGATCCCTATGTCTTGATAAAGCAATCAATTTAATATTTTGCAAGATGTTTATTTATTTTGTTATTTTAATTAAAATAATTTTTTTTATTTTCAAATGTTTTTTTTCCTTTTTCATAAAATTTATTTTTTTTCAAATACGTGTAAAATATAAATTAAAATTAATTTAATATTAAATTCTCCACACACTTTAAAATATTTTTAATATACGACGCAAGATAAAATTTAGCCCTTGTTAAAAATATATAACTTGCGTATAATATACATATAACTTGGAAAACAATCAACATTTTTATGTTAATTATTAAAAAGACTAAAATAAAAAAAACAAACACTTTGATCCCTAGCTTTTTTAAAAATATTTGTAAAAAAATAAAAGAAATATATTTTTTTAAGCAACGTATCAATTTCTTTGTTTTTATCTACCCCACACCAAATGTTTTCATCCTATTTAAAAATTACAATAATTTAATTCAAACTTGAGATCTCCTTCAAGCAAATTTCTTCACCACTAAGAAATCACAATATTTTTATTTTTAAAATGATTAATAACAACTAAATCCCACTAATTTAAACCAATATGTATTCAAATCACTCTAAATTTTAAATTATTCAAATAAATTTTTTTAATTTAAAATTTAATAAATTACACTTAAGTCCTTAAATTTAAGACACAATAACAAATAAATTCAAATTTTTTAAATTATAATATCAGAGTCCCTTTGTTTCAATAAATTATAAAATAAATTTTTTTTATTTATTTTATTATTAATTTTTTTTAAAAATTATTATTATACCTCCTACTCTCTCTCCTCCAAAGAGAAAAAAAATTAATAATAAAAAAATTAAAAAAAACTCATTTAATAATTTATTAAAACTCATGGACCCCGATATTATAATATAAATTTATGCATTATTAAGCCTTAAACTCAAGAACCTGAGTATAATTTACCTTTAAAATAATATACAAACAAATTCATTAATAACAACAACAACAACAACCAAGCCTTAATCCCACTAGGTGGGATCGGCTACATGAATCCTTTGTTTTCATTGCACTCTATCAATTACCAAATTCTTATTTAAGTTTAAATAACTAAGATCACTCTTTATAATTTTTTATCATGTCTTCTTTGATCTCCCTCTTCCTCTTTGTACATGAGCAAAATTCAATAACTCAATTTTTCTAACTGGAGCTTCAATTGACCTATGATTTAAATGTCCAAACCATCTAAGCAGATTTTCTCTAAATTTATCCTCAATTGGTGCAACACCAATTTTCTTTCCAATTTACTCATTTCTCATTCTATTCTTTCGTGTATATCTACACATCCACCTTAACATCCTCATTTCTACAACTTTTATTTTATTTGTATATTTCTTCTTTACAGGCCAGCATTCAACATCATATATCATCGCTGATCTTACTATAATTTTGTAAAATTTACTCTTAATTCTAGATATAACTTTTCTATCGCACAACACACCAGAAGCATTTCTCCATTTTACCCATTTTACTTGAATCCTGCTAATAACGTCATTAAAACAAATTCATTAATATTAATAAAAAAACTTAATGAAAGATATTTTTTTAATTAATAAACTAATTTAACTAACTTAAAAATTAAATTAATATTTTAAATAAAAATAAAGTCTTAACTAACCTATTAATTAAAGAAAATATCCTCAATTAAATACTTTAATTAATATCAAAATACCTATTTACTCTTTAAAAACTTGACGGACCTAATTGCACATATCGCCAAACTCGAGAGTTATAGCAACCCTTGTTTTAAAAGCAATAGACAAACAAATACGTAGAATTAGCGCTAATAACAAGGAGATAATTTCAAAACGAGCACAAAAGACAACTATAAAACATAATTCAAACAATTCAGCGTAACTTCGAACGCAGTTTAGCGATCATCTTCACACATCGTAGTTTGGAACACCTCTCGAAAAACCAAATCTTGGGGACAAATTGCAGGATTTTCACAGTATTAACTCACAGAGAAGAATGCTATGAATAGTGGCAGCGAGAGTAGCAAGCTTTTTTAATATACAAATTCTTACAGGCGAGTAACCAGAAGCCAAACAACGGCAGCCAAGATGACAATTGTGAGAACAGATAACAGCAAGCACATGCAGGAGCATCCCCCTTTCGTTCTCTTGTTAAGGAAAGCAAGCCTCTTCTGCACCCTCTGCACTCCAAAGGTATATAACACAGCATATTAATAACGTAATAATGTCAACAAAAAAAAAAACATATTCAAGCTCATCGCGATTCAAAGACATTGGTTTAAGATCTTATAAGACTGAGCATGTTCCTCGCGCTAACACATAACAAGAAGAGCCTCACGGTTTGACAGTTAAAAAAAGAACAAATGATAAAAGTAAAAAGAAGTAGGTCCACCTAGTTTGATCATATGTGCAGATAGGTCTCTCATTTAAAAATAGTCGAATAGGTCCTTCTAGATGCAACTAAGCCCTTTCTTTATGGAAAACATAAAAAATGAGTAATTTTGATATTAATTACCACTCTATAAATCTTCCAAAGTCTAAGAAGTGACCAGAATTCTGTATATCATATTAATATTTAATGGTTTGTTCAACTACCACTTGAAGTGAGAAACAGGGAAAAAAAAAGTACCTTGACTTGGTTTAATTTAGCTATTTTTGATTCACTTATTTATATTTAATTTATATTTTATCTATATAATATTCGATTGCTTTATAATAATTTACTTCTCTTTAGTGATTCCTTAAGAACTTTATATTATCAATCATTTTTAAATTCTACCGAATATTGTTTAAGCTCAATTAATGAATTTTCTTCTTAGTAAAGACCCGTTTTAATTTCAAAATTGTTCTTTATTGAAAGTGAATACAAAAAGAAATCCACTCACAAAATCAAACAAAATCTTTCAAATTTTTATCGGAACGAAAACATGATAAAAACAGTGAAAAATATATATTTGAATACAAAAATCAATAATAAGATCCCTTGACGTCCTATGTAACTTGACCTGTAATTTCGAAGAAGAGGAGGAAGAAAAAAAGAATTAGAAGAGAATTATAAGATTCACTTAAGAACCAATGATGCTGCAATTCGTAATGATTGGAATAACAATTCTATTTTTAGCACTAAGAATATTAGTAACAATCACAAAAAGGATGATAAAACAGAAAGATTGAATCTGCAACCAAGAAAAGTAGACCTAACCAAAAAAACTTTAACAAGGTTTAAAGGGTAGTTCAGCAATAGTGGTTAGAGGAGAACTAAGCGGTAGAGGGCATCTCCAAAAGAAAGAACCTAATTGCATCTATTCATAAACTAGAGAAACCTATTGGGGATGTTTGTAAAGGACCTAATTGCAACTACTCATAAACTAGAGGGACCTATTTGGCCATTTTAAAGCGTGAGGGACCAATCTGCACATAGAACCAAACTAGAAGAACATATATGTTATTTACCCTACACAATAAGCTGACCCAACTTGAAACAAAATCTCCATTTGGTTTGTTTTATTATCTAACCATTCTTACTAACAGCAGTAGTTTTATCATTTTAGGCATCAAAATATAGGAATAGGACAAACGAGCAAATTACTACTTCCTAAATCTATGAAATGATATAGCAGCTCAATCATAAGCAGTCCAATGTATCACTATTGTAGCCCCTTCTCCGTATTGACTGACTGACTTCAGAGTAATTTGGTTTTTTAAAAAAGTTGGTTTTACTCTCTAAAGCGTGGTCAACATTAAGATATATTTATCATCAAAATTTCAATGAGATTCACTCTGACAGATAAAAACAAGTTTGTCAATTTAGTGAAACTTTTTGAGGAAGATATAATAAGGTTACATTACTAGCATTTTACCGATTCATTATTATAAACAATTTCAAAACAAAAACCATAGATGAAGAGTATTTTGAAAGAATAAGCTACATACAATGATATTAAATTTTACTAAGGCATAAAAAAAAAAAACTAAATTATCTTATCTTAACAAAAAAAATATGTCAAGCAGCAGCATCTCAACTTCAGCTTTATAAACCCCTAAAGATATTCAAAAAAGCCACCAAACAAAAACAGTGTTACCTGAAGCCGAGAGTCTGTGACCTCCACATGTTGATCCAAATCGTCCTAGAAAAATATAGGGATTAAATATAATGAATAATTATGAAAAATCAAGAAGAAAGAACAAATAATTAGGCAATGTCTCAATTTTTGTTATAATAAAGCAACATACAATTAATCTCGTATGAAGACTAAGCTCCTCATTAACCGCCAATGCAATATGTTTCGTGCTCAACACTGTTTCCTCCAGCTTTTCAAGGCCCTCATCTTGCTCTAGTTATCACAAAAGGGAATAAAGTATGAAGAGAGCTCTGTGAATGAGCACGCAAGAAGCAGCCATGGGCACTACACAGGGTACCTTTCATAATTTGCCGTTGCAAAACAACTATACCCTGATTATCCAATCCTGTAGTTTTGTTTATCTCATCTGACTTATTACTTTTGCCAAGCAAATCTTCCCTATAAAGAGAAGAAAGTTGTAACAAGGGAAAAGAAATGTTGTTCTGATACTGTCAAACTGTAATATCGATTTATCAACCATTCTTTAGAGCTATGGGGAAAGGGCAGGAACATTCACCATACTAGAGGGAGAACACATATGACACTACTAAAGGTGTTGCAATGTATCATGTCAGCAAAAGTCATAATATTCATACCTGTTTGCAAAGTTCGACATGTTTAAGGTAGATGCCATTTGCTTTGCTTTAGATCTCAAATTAGAAAGCATATCTTGGCGCTTGTGCAACTCCTTATCAGTTCTGCAAGAGTAGGTAGTATTTAATATGAGATTAATGAAATTAATGTAAACTAAAATCATGATATAAAACAAAAATCGTAAGGAAATTAAAGCTGGTAAAGTTGGTAGTGCAACTAGACCAGCTAAAGAAGGAAGTTATGCAAAGCATAGAAATGTGACGAAATAAACTATATGATACTTAAGACCATCTCATGTAAGTCCAATGTGCATGCTGCATAATGGAAAGTAGTTGAATAAACAAGCCTGCATTTCACAGATGCACGAGCCATGCATGGATGTTTGATGCAGGCATGTACTAACCAAGTACAAATGCAGAAAAAAATAACATTAAACATACACAATGGAACATACGAACTTCTGCAAACACGAAAAAATTCCAACAAACAGCAACACAATGCATACAACCAAAATTTGTGCACACAACAAAGATTCATTGACGGGAAAAATGCAATTTAAATTGCATATTTGAAACTAACAGTTTTAATAATAAATCATTTTTATTAAATACAATTAGTTTTAAATTTCAATTATACGATAAATCAAAAAAATTTCGGATCCCACAAACAAACAAATTTAAAATCTAAACTCAATTAGATCGATGATGAAAAAGAATTAAATGAGTTAGATTAGGTATCGATTTAATATCAATAAATTAGATCTATGGTTTCAGAAGATAAAATTGGGATCTTCAAATTAAATTCTAGCAATAATAGAGCTCAATTGAAACTTTGGTTTGTAAATTTGAGTCAAATTGATCAAGCAAGAGTATCAATAGCAAATTGGTTTGGATCAACTACATAGTTCCCCTTCCTTACACAGTTAAGGTAAAGCTCTTTCTAAGTACCAATGAGTTGAGGTAGTTTAATGACCACATTACAACTCATTTTTGGTCTTCCCTCCCCTCTATTTGTCATCATGCTTGGACACTGCACGCTATACATAAATCTTAGTGCCAACACTTATAAAGCCCGTTATGATCACGTTTATCGCAAATGCACCACAGCTAATTCTGCACTCCCTATTTGTTGGATTAAATTTATTTAATCAGTTGAGTCAATTGTTAGATCAACTAAATTAGATTGAGTCAATTTAGTTATGATTAGTCGAGCTTATTTAACTAAGTCAATTAATTTAAGTTTGTGAATATTATCTATTAGCTAGAGACCAAGCTAATTTGCATTTTAGAGATTTTATTTTTAAATTAGCTTTTTTTTTAATTTTAAATTTATTTATTTTTAGTCTCACCTCACCAAAATTAGAATTATGAATTTTGAGATTTTTCTATTTTTAGAACGAGTTTATGCATTTTCATGGCCATGAGTAAACTAAATTTGCTCTTTGGTTCATGATATCTGAATCTTGATCTATGAAATCAAATTAATTTTAAATAGTTTTAAATAGGGATAACAATTTTTACTCAAACCTATTTAACCCACCCCAACCTTCACTAATGGGATAGGTATGAGTCACAAAGTTGAACCTGTGACCCGCAATCCACCTCGACTCATTTTGTGGTGGGGAGGGTTCGCCTATAGTACAATTATACTTGCCTTAACCCGTGACCCACAATTAAATAAAATTATATAATTTTGAGGCTAAAATAATTAAAATAGATATTATGTTCTTGTTTTGATTTAAAATAAATAATTATGGGTATGAGTTGAGGTGAGGTGAGGTGAGGTGAGGGCAGGGTGGGGGCAGGTAATGATTTAAAGATTACGGAGCGAGTATGGGGTTTGCATAACCCGACCCACACCCGTCCCGTTGTCATTCCTAATTTTAAATCTGAAAGAAAAGAGCTAGGGCCTATGATGAAAATCTCTATACCCCTAATTTTATTTTTCCTTTCTCTTACTTCTTCCAAGACCTAGCCATCAGAATTCAGCATCATGTCTCTCCAAATTTCATAATGTAAAAATGCTGATCATTCCATAGCAAGAGGTTCTCATGCAATTATGGCATGGAAACCCTCAAGCCAATCATCTGATTCAAAAAACAAAACATCCAAACTAACTATCAAAAATAAAACTAAATTGGCAAAAATAGTTAGCTCAGTAAATAACTATAAGCTCTCAGCTAGGAATCTTAAAGATCTGATTGACAAACACATCAGTAAACAAAAGTTTAATCAAATGTGTCTCAGCATAAGCTACAAGAAACAAGGAATGAATCAAAAGTTTGTCTTATTGCTTGATGAGCTCTTCTAGGCAGTTCAGATTATAATTGTTAACTAAACTATCAAGAGTTAGTTTTTCTTTTTGTGGTCACTTTACAAAACGTAATCAACTACTTGTTTTTCAGAGACTAACAAAACATTGAAATAAAGACATAAACCTAGTCAAACCACATGACTGCAATACAACAGTCAAACAAATAAAATGTTTTAGAGATTCTTTATACTTGAGTTGCATTTGAATAAGAGGCATCAAAGTAAAACCTTCAGGCTTGATGAGATGCTAAACAAGATTTATAGAGTTACGGGAGACAATAGAATAAGGTCTTACAAACATTTTTAGTGGAATATCAAAACTCGAGGAAGCCAAATGATTGGAGAAGATATATTTTGGAGTCAGTACATAAGTATAAATAAAATGTACGAAATAATAGTAATCACAGGAAAATAAAGCATGATAAAATTATGGAGACACAGGAATGGATTCAACTTTATGCCGTAAATATCTAATGACTGAAGAAATAATAGAGAAATTTTCATTAACCTTAAAATGTTTAGGTATATAAATTCAAAATATAGAGAAAAAATGCTGAGTGCATAAGTATAGCTTCAATCAGAGCGAAGTAATCATTATTAGTCAATTAAAAGATACACATAACACATATATGTGACAGTCTTACATATAGTGTATATACTCGAAGAAATAAGAATATAAACGAGGACGTTACTTGAAAGTAGAAGCTAGGTGAATCATGGATGTGCCTTTAAATTGGTGTAGGAAAGCATAAATTTGAGACCTAAAAGAAAAATTTGTAGAAAACCAATAGCATTGGATTTGCTTATGATTCTGTCCATAGGACACTAAAGAAATGATCGTAAAAGGTTGATATAGATGCGTTGTTAGACAAGAAAGAAAAAAACTTATGAAGACTTAAGAGTAACAACAACAACCAAGCTTTAATCCCACAATGAAGCCTTATGAAGACTTAAAGAGTAATATTTACAAATTCATAGAGTTGATAAATGAGCAAAGAATATATGCGTTGACATAAGCAAGTGATAAGGAGAGTGGAATATGAGACTATAAAAAAGTTGATATTATCATCTTAAAAATAATACCAAGATAAATGGGTAGGCCAAAAGAAACGAGACTGATCTTGAAGCTTTCAACTTGAGAATCTAGGATGGCTAAATGTGACGCCCATGGCCGAAGAGGGCGAGGAAGTGATGTCGTAAGAGAAATGAATTATTGAAGCAAAGTGCAGCTCCTGGCAGGCTTCTAGGCCAAATAATGAGTAGTGAGAGGGGCACATGAATGAATCGTCTCACATCAGAAAGGGATGAGATCCTAAACTGTATAAGTAGATAACGCGATCTTAAATAGTAGAGGCGCATATGGTATCAGAGCCGATATCCCGTAGTATGATGAGGATCGAGGATGAACCAGGCAGAAGCTGGTGAGCCTGTGACGTCAATGGCCGAAGAGGGTGGGGAGTGATCGCCGGGTGATGTCCTAAGAGAAAGGAATCACTGAGGCAAAGTGCGGCTTCTGACAAACTTCTAGGCCGAATAACGACTAAGAAATAAGCAGATTCCTATGATTAAAGTCTTGTGGAGCAATCAAACAGAGAAAGAAGCAACCTGGGAATTTGAAAATGAAATTAAGAAGTTTTATCCAGATCTCTTTGCATAATTACGAGAACGAAATTCTTCAAAGGTGAGGAGAATTGTTACAACCAAAGAATAATGATTTAAAGTTTAAAAATTAAAACTGTTTTGAACCCAAAAAAATATTTTTAGACTTAAAAATAAAAATTCTGGACCTTTTTATAAGAGAAAAGAAATAGGAGGACCAAAATGCAATTGTTCCATCAAATCAGATAGGAACGGCGTGAACCGCCTTCACCTCTGCCTTTTTCGCGTGTCACCCGCGCTTGGAGAGAGAAAGGAATTTTTCTCTCTCCCTCCCTCTCTGTTCTCTGTTCCACCTGCCTCCGTTCGCCCGTTCCGGAGAACCAAGCCAGCGACAGCAGTAGGAGGAGAAGAAGGAGAAAGAAAAAGGGAGGAAAAAAAATTAAAGCGGATTTTCTTGTCCGAATTTCTGCTCGTATTTCTCTCCCTTACGTCGAGTTATCAACGTGCCGTATAAGAGGTAGATAAGAGTTCTAAGTTGTTTATTAAATTAATCTGTCAAATTAATCAATTAATTTGATATATGTGATTTTATGTGTTATGTTGAATTAAAAAGGGCATGTACATTTGAATGTTCATTTTGCAGTTAAATTCATGTTAGTATAATTGTTATTTTTCAGAATACATCGTTATATGCATGATTTCTGATCAAGCTGCATGATTAATTAATCGTAGAATAGAACATTGATTTCTATACTGAAATAAATCTACAAGAATGTCAAGAGCATAATGATGTGTATTTAAAGCATTATTGAATTGTTTACCAAGTTTAAAGGCAAAATATGATTTGTGGACTTGGAACAACTAAATGTGATTATAAAGATGTTTTAAAGATCGACAACGAATTAAAAAAAATTTCTTGTCGCGTTTATGTCCCTGCCTATGCTCGAGTTATGTGATATGGTAACCTGCCAAATATCGGGAATGATTGCCAAGAAGTAAACAACCTGCCAACTAGCGGGGATGATTGTATATGTGGTACTCTTCCATTTGCGGGGTATAGGAGTTGCCAAAGATCCTATGCATATGTGATGATGAAAAGAGGCAGTTGAGGCATAATCCAAGAAACCAGGGCCCAAAAGATAAAAATATAAAGAATAAAAAGGATTTGCAGCGTATTATTAATATTGCATGCTAATATGACATCAACGTTTATATTATGACTGTTAAATTATCTTGTTTATTTATTATTGTTGCTGATAAGAAAGAATAATGTATGATTGCTTGTAAATAATTTTTATTTAGCAAGTTAGTGCTTATTACTTACTCAGTCCTGGGGTCGGTGGACCGATGCCGTTATTGGCAGGTACTGGTGAAGAATGAAGCACACGAGGGGTCTACGAGCACTAAATCAGGGAAAATTTGTATATCGATTTGATGTTTTCTTATTGTAATAAATTAGATGTATATTATGGCTTGTGAATAAATAAACGTGTGTTAAACATATTGTTTGTAGTTTAGCTTATTATTTTAATTATATTGCTTCCGCTGTATGAGATAAACAGTTCTGTTTTATTAAAAATAAATGTTTCTATGTATAACCTCCCCTATGATAAAAGTTTGTTGTCGTGGTGTCCCGAAAGGGGGACATCACACGTGGTGTCTCGAAAGGGGGACGTTACAGAGTGGTATAACGAGTGGTGAGAGGAGCACAAGAATGAATCGACTCACATCGGAATGGGAGGGAGATCCTGAGCTGTATAAGCAAATAATATGATCTCAAATAGTAGAGGCGTTTTTTGGAGCAAAAACGTGAGACTAATGATGGAAAACTCCGTAATTAAGCGTGCTTGGGCTGGAGTAGCACTGAGATGGGTATCCTCCTAGAAAGTGCTCAAGTCACGCAGTTTTCCTAAAGTCAAAGCGAACAAAACCTCTACATTAAGATCACAGGATGTTACACTAAAATAAAGGAATGCCAATAAAACGAGATGCAAAAGTTTTAAGAAGCGAATAATTTGCATAGCCATAAACATTACTTAAGATTTGGAAAATCAACACTAAACCATATATCTAATATATATACAACTGAGGCACATATTTCCTCCCTCAGAACTCTAAAACATTGCTAATTTCTCTGGTTTTCTTTTGAATTCTTTCCCATTCATCGAACAAACTTGATAAATATTTGCTACTATGATTGAATCTTGTGAGGATGTAAATACATGTTCTCTATTTATGATTTTGAAAGTTTGCCCTAATCTAACTAGATAAATTCTAATTTACACAATTTACCTTCAATTTATTTATTACAGAGATTTTACCAGGTTTCTTTGTGGGATATTTAGTTTTTCATTATACATGACTTCCGATTTTCTCTTGTTATCTTTTGTGACAAACCATCATGAAATAATCTACTGGCCTCTACTTACATTCTCGTCATGCATCATTGCATCAGATCATATAATTAGATTAGGAGTTTTACCTTCTATTAATCAACTCAACTCCACATTTTATTGGTTTTTTTAAGTAAATATCTCCATTGTGATTTAACATATCAGTTAGGTTATCTGTACTTACCAAATTTGGTCTAAATTACACAGTCTAGTTCAACTCTAGTGACTTGGATTTAAGATAGGTTTGGGTCTTTTGATCTGGTAACTACTCTTGAGGAGGCCTATGAAGGGCTAGAACTATGTGTTTTAAGAGGTTTGTCTCTGGGAGACTAGAACTATGAGTTTCCCCTTTTGTTGCTAGGCCTACACCACCTATTGCGGGCTGAGTACTACTACTGCCCCACTAATTGATGACATCGATGAGAAAAGGCCATGGGAAGGCCTTATGGCCGATTCAAAAAATAAATTTCTCGTCATCATCTGCTCTTCATATATCCGATGATTTAAAGCTTAATTTCAAATATCCATATCTTTCTCTTTAAGGACACGACATAATGACGTCTCATCAATGTATTTATTTTTTCAAGGCAAATACCTCCTCAAATTTTTGGCCAAGTATTTCCAGAAACTCTTTGATTCAACATTGTTTCGCCTAAAACTCAGTAACATCAACTAGAAAACGTGGCTATTCTTGATTAGGTAATAAAAGTAACAAGAAAAATACATCATTCTTTAACGATGACAAACTATAAAATATAATTTCATTTTCTTTTCATGATGGCTGAAGTGAGTGCAAACAATCAAAACCTACCCTAAATATTGTAATTTGAGGTTCTTGAATATTAATTATGCAATTGTTAACTATCTATTGCTTTATTTACCTGTCCTAAACATTCACGTGAGTTAAACTGACATGTTTCACATATATTCCCTATTCAATCCAAACGCCATGCTCAGACTGCAAAAGGTAAGCAAGTCCAAAACTTTCTGTAAGTTCAGGTAATGTTTATTCCTTATTTTATTGATATTCTTTCAGCTAAATTGACATAGACAGGATGGAGTATCTTATCCTTGTATTGGGACATTGGAGAGCCAGTGTGTCTAAGCAAGTACATGCGCATATATGCATAAAATGGTTATTTAATTTATAAAACCAAATGTTCTTTAGAATTTTCTTCGCTTCTATTTCCTTCTTTTTTCCTCACCTATAGAATTCAAGCATTCTACCTACTACTGGTGAACAACAGAAGCTTGTAATACCTTTTTGAATTAGTTGCCTGCCAAACTTAGTAATTCTATTTATTTCATTTTGAAAGGCTATCCCATTTTTAGTGTAATTAAAATGCTATTAGGCATTTTTCTCTAGGTCTCGAACGTCACCTGACCAACCATCCAATTCATGAGGATCAGCAATGTATATGTGCAAATGGAAGACAAATAACATAAATGTAACTGCTAATGGATAATAAATGATAAGGAGGATGGTGAGAGTATGAAAGGTTCACATACATTGGCTGCTTACTCGGCAGCTTTGACAGAAGGGACTCCAAGCTATCTAATCTAGTAATAAGAATTGTTATTTTCCGCCGGATAGCAGACATATGGCGTTGTGTTTCAGGCCCTGATGGAGGCAGAGAACCTTTTTCAGAAATCATGCCACTGATATCATCAGCCAGCTTTGAAGCTTCATTGAACTCCCTAATCCACGATTCCAAAGAGGATGCCATGGCTGAACCAGAAGAGCAACTAATCACAAAACGATCAAAAATATCATTCATTTATCAATCCAGCACAAAAATAACATATTTTCTAAAGAAGCAAGCTAAAAATGAAGTAGATGGGATCAAACGAACAGTTTAGTGTTAAGTTCTAAAGCAAAGTATCATTTTATATAGCTGAGATTCACCTTTCAGCTATGCAAATCAGAAGATACTCAATGAAATCTTTCTACCAAAACTATGAAAAAGAAAATTTCTTCGGAATGGTCGATTCATGTTCCTAGTCGAAAATTCCCAGCAACCCCAGCTTAAATCAGACAATCGACAACTTAATCGCAGTTTTATCTGAAGGAGAAATAAAGAAATGAACATCAAGGCATCAACAATCCGCATTAATGAAGCAAACGCCGTCGGAACAGAAGGGGGGAAATTTAAGGGTTTGCGGCGATAAAGGTTCCAAATTAACATAGATTTTATCAAATTAGGTCTGAAGTATACGCATATTTCCGCACCTTTTGATGGGAAGGAGCGGCAGTAGATGTATTACTTCAGACGTCTCCGGTGATCTTCTTCCTTCGCGGCTCCGGCCCTTCTTCCTTCTACCCGATTCTTCCGAGAGGAGAGGGCAGGGAGCCCGTTTCCATCCACGCGTGGACCATCCCCTGTGCGACTCATTATAAATAGGGCATATTACGCGCAGATCCTTGAATTTAACACTTAATATCATGTAGATTCATATTTTTAAAATTATAACATCAAGATCCCTAAATTTCAATAAATTATTAAATTGAACTTTTTTTAATTTTTTATAATTAAAAATTTTTAAAATTACCATTTTACCCTGCCATTCTCTCTCTCCTCCGATGACTGCGCTGGCGGGAGGAGAGAGAGATGGCAGGGTAAAACGGCAATTTTAAAAAATTTAATAATAAAAGAATAAAAAAAATCATTTAATAATTTAGTAAATTTCAGAATCTTAATATTATAATTTAAAAAATATGAATTTGTGCGCTATTAAACGTTAAACTCAAGAACTTAGCTGTAATTTATCCTTATAAATATTTTATGATTTCTGTCATAAAATGCATTATTCATTGCATATTATTTTATGCAATGGATGAAAATTTTGGGTGTTAATGATAGTTTTTTTTTTTTTTAATAATAATAATAATAGTGTTATGAAAGTTAATCGAGTTAAAAATAAATTTTATATTATTGGAATTTATAAATAAAAATCATTTCTTTATTTTTCATTATTTTTTATATCATTTAATATCAGTTTCTCTCCAGTAAACTGGACTAGCCAACTAAATCCTGTTCATTTCATCATATAAGTTTGTTACTTTTGCTAATTTTATTTGAAAATCTCATTATTCTCATTAATCTCTCATTAAAATTTTATCATTCTTGACAACTAATATTTGTGTACTACTTTTTATGTATTATATTCTCTTATATTGCTCAAATTGTTGCACTGTACCGTAAATTTTAAATCTAATTCTTTATCATTAAATTAAATTCTCATTAGCTTTGATGACAAAAGAAAATCAAAATGTTAAAACAAATTTACTATATATTTTTAAAAATTAATTAATAAATTGATCGATAATAATTTAAATTTTTAATTCACTAAATATTTTAACAAATTAAGTAGTAATGCATCAAATAATTCAATAAATTAGAATTTTAAATTAATTAATTTATTATTCAGTTATTAAAATTACATATCATTTATCATATTAAAAATAATCTAAACACTCATTTATAATAAAAATAGTGCATAAAAAAGTCATTATTTATTACTAGCCTATTTATTGATGTGGTTTTTTAATATAAAATAGTCAAATAACTGTTTACCCTAATACCATTTTGATCTTAAGTATTGCCTAAAATCAAAATACTACTAAATTAAAAAAATAATAATAATAAAAATAAATAATTTTTATTACATTCTATACAAACTTAAACATAAAAATTTTTACTTCACTTTATATATTTAATCAAATTTAACAAGACTATAAATTTTATTTTACGTTCAAAATTAAAATATTTTATTTATTAAAAATATAAATAAAAATAATAATTTTATTAAAAATAATTAAATATATAAAATAAAAAATATTTTTATATTAAAATTTATGTAAAATATAATAAAAATTATTTTTTATTATTATTATTTAATTGAGTATTACTTTGATTTTTTGGGAAGAGCACTTATTCACTTACCAAAATGGTCCTCTTGGCAACAGGCCCTAATTAGTAAATTAAATAGATTACTAGAAATAAAATAATCTAAAAGATGCTGATCGTGTTTACACTGACCAGTGCATAATTTTAATATCTATTTTACAGTTAGCATATAAAATATTAAAAACAAGGACATGGGAGCTACTAAGTATAAGCCATCAAAATAACAATAATTTAAAAGATAATAATAATAATAATAATAATAATAATAATAAATAATAATAATAAATAATAATAATAATATTATATTATTTTATATATACAATAATTTTTAATAAAAATATCAACTTTATTTTACTTTCTAAATCAAAATACTTGAATTAAATACTTTAATTTAAAATATAAAATNTTATTATTATTATTATTATTTAAATTAGTACTATTTTGATTTTAATTTTAATTCTTGCACAAAACAAAGCCTAAATCAATAAAAAATAAGATCCATATTTACTATTTAATTCTTCACTTTTATATTATATTAAAATTTTATTTTTATACTTCTTATAAATGGCTAAGTAATGATCTAATAATTTTAATTCAAAATTGTGATGTTTAACCTTCATAAAATAATCTAATTTAATTTGCTGATGTATGTTTAATTTTTTTAAAAATTTTAAAATTATCATTAAAAAAATAATATGTAAATATTATCTTAACAAAATAATATAACATATCACCAAAATAATATTAAATTAAACGTTACTTTAATTAAAAAAAAAATTTCAATCATTCTAGAAAATTAAATATGATAAAAAATAAAATTATTTTAAAATCATATATAATTACAAATTAATTTTAAATTATATATAATAAATAAATTAAATTTGTTATATTAAGAATTATATATGATATTAAATTATATTAAAATTAAAATTTATGGATATAATATAAAATAAAATATTTATTGTAAAATTTGTATAAGATTTAAATAATTTTTTTAATTATTAAAAATTCATTTACGACGGAACATCTTTTAAGTCAAGTTAGCATTTTTTTCTGCAATTGCCAAGATTGATTTTACATGCCATTAAAATATTTTATATTGAGATTCAAGCTACTCAAATTTTGTCTATTTACACATTAAGAACCAAAGCTCATTATTAACAAATATTATTGAAAACAATCCCTAAATGCTTATGTAAAATGAAAATTCATGTAGTTGTTGACGTAGAATGTAGGGGATCTTAAGAAATACCGAAAAAGAGAGAGAGAGCCCCGAGAGATGGCGGTGCGCAGATGACTAAGCCTGATGATTAAGGCTTAGATGAGAGAGAGCATCCAGAGCAACACACAGAGGTTTAAGGTGATCCAGGAAGAAAATCCCCTACGTCCACCGAGACGAGCTCGAAACGTTTCACTACATCTCAAAGAGAAGGTCGCTTGGGCCAAGTACAGACATGACTAGAGCTCAGAAAGAAAAGGGGCTCCCCTGAACAGAGGGAGGAAATGAAGAAGAAGAAGAAGAAGAAGAAGAAGAAGAAGATCTATGTGCGACTCGTCCTTCTTGGTTCTCCTCTTTTTTTTTTTTGCTCGAAGCTCTGTTCAAGGATATTTATAGGGCGCAGTGCTGATTTTTCGGAGTGGGATGCACATTTGGAGTTAAGCCCATGCTGGCGGTCCCACCTCTGTCGGTCTTAGAGAAGGCCGGTAGTAGTGGGTGAAGCAAGTGGCTTCTTGGTCTTCGCGCCTTATGGGAACTTGCAGCGGTTGGAGCATGCGGGCCCTTGGTTTGCGTGACTGGAAGAAGCATACTGCATTGGAAACGGTGCGGCCAGAGCATGCCGACAGCGATAGATATAGCTGAAAACATCGGTCATGCAGGATGTTTGGAGGCTCCAAACCTCGTGACACAGCTTCAAAGGTTAAAGCATGATATTTCAAGATGGAGCGCCACGCGTATGGCTGTGATGCAGTGCTTGAGTCACATGTCAACAGTAGTCAACTTTGAGAGCTTAATATGCAAATAATAAGATTTTGAGTAGCACAAATATAAATCAAAAGCTTTGATTGACACACATGTAAATATAAAATTTTAAAAGGATGCATGTAAATAGAAAAGATCAAGATGATATATATATATATATATATATATATATATACACGCCCTCTGTCATAGAGTGCATTTCAGAGTCATCATATAATATAATTTAACGTTCAAAAGGCAGCTGGGCTATCTACCTAGACGGACATTACTGTCATTACAATCGATCTTACAATGGCCCTCATATGCATTCAGTCGCTGAGTTACTATTTATTCGACGTCATTATTGATGCAGTCATGAAGCTACTTCAAGGTAATTCTCAAGCTACCAATAAAGGAATTTGTAGTGAAGGTGAGTTCTTAACATGCTAAATAGAGTTATGAACATGAAGGTAGAATATAATGTGCTATGTGAAATAGTTTTGAAGAGATCAAATTTGGCATCTCTTCAGTCATACAAGCTGGGCCTGGAATAACCACATATTAATTAGTGTTGTAGAAGATTAAATGATGTTCAAAATAAATTCAAGAACTCATGCAGTTGTGAACAGAATCAATCAAGCCATTTACAACAATAAACACATTATGAAGTTTAAGAACATAAATTACGAGCATGAGCATAAACAACAACAAACATGTTAAATCTCTAATGATCAATTGACCTAAAAGCTTAAGTCTGTAGGTTGTTAAACACATTATGAAGTTTAAGAACATAAATTACGAGCATGAGCATAAACAACAACAAATATGTTAAATCTCTAATGATCAATTGACCTAAAAGCTTAAGTCTGTAGGTTGCAGTTCAGAAATAATTGTATATTCTGCATACCTTCTCACCCACATTGCACTGTGAATCTTTTTTTTTTAACTGTATAACTATAGATAATTGATAATCATCAGAATTTAAATTTGAGATCTTTGGCTCTAACACACCTAAAAGCTTGAGCTTTTACATTCTAACACAGACAGGTATACAAAATCCTAATTCAATAACTAGCCCAAAACACTGAAACTATATTGAGAATTGAAGAAGAGGAGATTTCATTTTTATAGTCAATGAAAATTCAACCAGAGCAAGACAGTGACAGGGTGATAAGCTGGGAAAAAAAATAAAATAGCAAGGAAACAAATCGAAACTCAGATCTCCACACAGGAAAGTTCAAATGCTCGGCAAGAAATGAGAAAATAAGCAAAGCCCTAAAACTGATTAGAACCTCAAGTCCCGGATAGTTGCAGCCCAATAGAAACACCGAGAGAAATCACACTTCTCGCAACACTCGAAATCACCAATCATCCATCAACATAATCAAATCCTACCCACCTCGTGAATAACCCGGGGAGTTTTATAGGAAAAGAAGAAGAGCTAGGGTTGGCGGAATCACCTCAGCTCATGCCACGATAGAGGATCGGCGTGGCGTGGACGATCGCGCGCGAATTCGGCGGAGGAACGGCGGGCGGCGGGTGAGCTGGCGACGTGGGCCGGCGCCGAGCGAGATCCCAGAGGAAGGTCGTGCGCAGAGACTCGGGATCGAGCCAGGAGCAGGAACAGTGCCACGGGCATTCGGAGAGGAACGGCTGAATTTAATGGCAAAGTTACATAGCAGACTTCGTATTGTAAACACATTACCATCCAGTCCTTTTTCTGCCTCAAGTTTTATACATTGTTTGGTTTGATATTTTTTTTAGCCTAATACAAATTTCAACTGTAAAAATTAATTTTACTTTACATCTAATATAAGTATTAATATTAAAATAAATTTTATTTCATATCTTACATATTTTTTAATATTAAAATAAATTTTATTCTTATTAAATTTAAAAAATAAAATATTTTTTCTAGCTTAAAATAAAATTCGAACCAAACGAGGCCTAACTGCAATCGTTGTTATCTTTTTTTTAATTTAGGAGTTTTTCCGATTATGATTTCCCTTGGCATAAAGCTTTACCACAAGCTCACATGCACCATTGAATCAAACTTAGTTCTACGATAATGAATTCACATAATGAATAACCTAAATTTAGGGTTTTCCATTTTATCGAGCTTAAACGTGGAACATAAATGGGAATTTCAAAACTTTTGTTCAAGATTAATGACTTATGGAGGTCGAGTCATTCACTAGCCATAATTGAGCTCGAGTACTCTTAACATATTTGATTAGTTTAATCTATTATTACTATGTTCTATTTACATAAAACGTAATAATTGTAAGTCTCATAACTAGTTTATTTAATATGTACTAAATCAATGATCTATAAAAACTCCCATATTATGAATATAATTAAATAAAATAAATAATTGTATATATAATATTTCATACTATAATAATTACATATTTCACACTCATTCTTTAAATACTGCAATGTGCACACTATGACTTTTTAAATATTATATGTTTAAAGCTAAAAAAGTATGTGAAGTATAATATTTTGTATCTATAATGTGATATTTAAAAATAAGTGTATAATATATAAATATGATATTTCTTAAAAAAATATATAAATATGATATTATGAAGTGTTATGTATGTAAATACCCTTAAAGAAAAATTCTAGATTACAAATACATTATAATAGAGCATATAATTATGAACAATTATATTTACAACTTCTAAAATTTAATTTCATTATGCCATTGTTAAGGGAAAAATTGGCCACATCATTTAATTTTGACATGTGGTAGATTTAAGTTAATTCATCAGTGAGTCACTCGAATTCTGTCCCTCAACAAATTTGAAACACTCGATTGGATTATGCCTATTAGTTGTACTTCCTGATATGAGTCGAATGGTCCCAAGCGAGTAAGTCATTAGCCAGTAGCTCTTGTGACATCATAATCTTACCATGATACTCAAGCCTAGGGGCAAGAGGAAGTACTCATCATTAATGATTGATTTGATAGGCAGCAAGGGTAAGTAGTGACGTTGGCCACCTACTCATGCCACCTTGTATTTAGGCATTAATGAGTAGTCACTTACTTCACTTACTTTCACCTAATCATTTTTCATCATAAATATTCATATTTTTAGTGAAAAGAAGGTTCACAGACAATCAATTTCTTAGTTGAACTAACTAGAGAAGATTACTTGTTAATGTTGTTCACTTTCTCCTCTTTGACTATCACTATCCTTTGGCTATTCAGCTACATCTCTCCCACAATATTTTTCTTGAATTGTGTGCAGCTCTGTTCTCTGCTTCTTCCTTCCTCCAAAGGAACTCCTAGCTAAAATCTTTTTATCACTCTTTCGTCCAAATCTTAGTTTATTTCTATGTTTTTCTTCTTAACTCTTCTTACTTTTCATACAACCCTAATTTGAAATTTTTATCCAAATAGCCATATTTCTTTTCTTAAGAATATTAAAGCCTTTAGGTTTTTTTTTAATTTTATTTATGTGAATATCATAATTTTTTAATATATTTAAAAATTACAGTAATGTGACTTTTAATTTGATATTTCTCATTGTCTACGTAAACTCCTCTTTTATTAGTTTAGAAAAAAAAAATTATTTAATTTGAAATTATAATACTAATGTATATGTAGAAAAAAGTAATAGATCATTAAGCATCAAACAGGTTTTTCACATGTACCTTCCACACCTAAAGTTTGTGATGCTATAGGATGTTTCTAAATCAATGCATATTCTATTATAGTTTCGTATACAATTGACACTTCTACAGCTATGAAACTTCTCTTTTGAAAGCAAGATGAGATGACCCATGAGTACTTTGTAGATCTTGCTCTCATGGATCTCTTTAACAAAGTTTTTATAGTTCAAATCTTTATAGTTGACATTCCAACTTAGACATGCGGGTTTGCTGTTTTCCAAGGGTTAGAGCCGCTAGGTTACTTTATTGATGACTGGTCTTTTTATGAGTAGTCCTATCATATTGACGTGCATTTTTTATTAGTGTAAACTTTAAGAAAAATATGGTATCATGATTCTTATTGTAAAAGAGGAGTCATTCCATGACTTCTGGTAAAATGTGAGATTTGTCTTATTGAGAATAAAAACAAAACTAAGTTTGTACTTTCTATGTCAATTAAGGATGATGGTGTTATCGATTATGTGACTTAATGTCATAAAATGATTCTCATTCAAAGGCCAAGAAGTAGCTCTTTTGTCCAACCTTATGGCTTAGAAATAAGGTAGTTCAAATAAATATTTAGTAGAATCTTGTGGAATATCTTGTGACAAAGTAACGAGAAAGAAAAATAAACTTCCTCGTAGCTAAGGGCTGAGAAAGGGGGATGAATCACCTTGTGCACACTTCGCTACTCAGCATGGCTGCACTCAAAAAAGCTTTTCGATACAAAAAAAATGTTTTCATAAAATTGAAGGCTAAAACCTACTTTGGCAAAATAATTTTTTTAAAAATATTTTTATTTTTAAAAAGCTAAAAAACAGTTGTGGGAGAAGACTAATAAACAGCTTTTAGAAAAAGATTAAATTTTTATACATCATAACAATTTTTCCAAGCTATTCAACTTTTGATCCCAACTTTTAACATCAGTATGCCAAATAAATAAAATATCTTTATTCAACATCACTTTTTAATACAACTATATAACCCAGACCACACTTAGTAGGGCCCGAATATCTCAGTGAATTTTTAGATCAATACACATAATACAAATAATATTATAAAATTATATATACATGTGTATATATATTATATGTATTTATTATGAAAATATTTTTATATTCTATTCATAGAGAATTAATTTTTAGTTAAATTATTTTTATTAAGAATAAATTTATTCATTTTAGGCCACAAGAATTAAAATAAACTTTGAATCTAACAAAATTCAAAAGGGAGATGAGAGAATTTCTATAGAACCTAAGTTATGTGCTTCAATCATTTTGATGGATGCACAAATATAATATATAGATTTTATTAAATTAAGCTAATATGAACTTAGGCTCATAAAAGTAGGCGGTCTTAGGATAGAGTCAACACAATAATTAAATTCTTTGATGAGACCTTTCAACATACAATAAAATAAATAAATAAAAATAAAAATAAAAAAATACAATAAAAATAAATAAATAAATAACTAACGCAAAAACAAAAATAAATAAATAAATAACTCAAAAAATCGCCAAATACTAATCATAATTAGCAAATTGAGAACAATTTTAATTTCGCAATTAACGGCCTTTCAAAGCATTGAATTGCCCCAACTCGCAATCATTGCATTTATTAAATTAACATTATTATCCTAAATTAATTTTCCTAATTAAAACAATTACCAAAATATTTCCCCAAATTGAGCGGCAGAACCGCTGCTATTACCAAAACAGCCCACAGCCTTTGAGCCCAATAAATTATTGCCGCAGCTTTCTAAAAAGTGTAGTTTAACGGGCGGCCCAGTGTTACCGTTGGCCACGGGGAGCTACCGTTTCAGGCCACGTGTCTTCCAATCCTTTGCTGATTATTCCGGGCAATTTCTGGCAATGTAGTAAATGCTCCGCGGAGCAACGTACCGCTCAACGGTAACCATGGGGCCAGTCTATTTCTATCCCAACCCTGACCTTCCCCGGTTCTACTCCTCCTCGGATTCTCCGCCTCTGCTCTGCTTCTTCACCTTGAATTCCTCCTTTTTTTTCTTTTCTCCGATCTTCAGGAAAAGAGCAGGAGTAAAAGCTTCCTTTCTCCTGCTTGAACGAGATGGGCCGATTTCTTCTTTCTGCTGCTGCCTTTATTGCCTTGATTTATTTGACTCAGGCCTACGACTTCTACGTTGGGGGAAGAAGTGGGTGGGTTCTGAAACCAGCGCAGAGCTTCAATAGCTGGGCGGAGAAGATGAGGTTTCAAGTCAACGACAAGCTTGGTAAAAAATCCATCTTCATGATCTTGTTTTCAGCTGATTTTAAGAGAAATTTCTTAATTTATGCTTGTTTTTTTGGGGGATTTTACAGTTTTCAAGTACAAGAAGGGGGAGGACTCTGTCTTGCAGGTGAAGCAGGAGGACTACGATTCCTGCAACCCGAACAATCCAATCAAAAAGTTCGACGATGGTAACACGATCTTCACCTTCGATCGATCGGGCCCGTTCTTCTTCATCAGCGGCGCGCAAGGCCACTGCGCACAGGGTCAGAAGCTCGTTGTCGTGGTCTTGTCCGGTAGGAAGCAGCCTATCAACCCTCCATCTGCTCCTCCTCCATCTTCTTCACCCACATCTTCCCCTCCCTCTGCCTTTCCTCCTATATCTTTGCCCTCTCCTTCTACTTCACCAGCTACTCCACCCTCTGTTTCTCCTCCTATATCTTCGCACGCTCCTTCAACTTCACCTTCAACTTCACCCTCTGCTGCTCCCCCTAAATCTTTCCCTGCTCCTTCTATTTCACCTTCCACTTCACCCTCTGTTTCTCCTCCCAAATCTTCGCCCGCTCCCTCTAGTTTCCCTTCTACTTCACCCTCTGTTTCTCCTCCCAAATCTTCGCCCGCTCCCTCTAGTTCCCCTTCTACTTCACCCTCTGTTTCTCCTCCCAAATCTTCGCCCGCTCCCTCTAGTTCCCCTTCTACTTCACCCTCTGTTTCTCCTCCCAAATCTTCGCCCGCTCCCTCTAGTTCCCCTTCTACTTCACCCTCTGTTTCTCCTCCCAAATCTTCGCCCGCTCCCTCTAGTTCCCCTTCTACTTCACCCTCTGTTTCTCCTTCCCCTTCTTCCTCTTCTCCCTCACCGTCCGTTTCTTCTTCCCCTTCTTCCTCTTCCACCCCTGTTCTATCCCCGGTGAACTCTCCACCTTCGCAGGTGGCCGGAGCTCCGGGAGCATCAGAACAATCCCCGCCGGCCGCTCCTCCTTCCAACTCCACCTCCCCTCCCTCCTCGGCACATAGCTTGGCGGATTCAAGAAGCTCTGTCGGTCTCCTTGCTCTGCTCCTGGGGGCCTGCCTTCTCCATTAGTTCCACCCACATCTGATCGGTTGTTTTGTGATGCATTAATTTACGATTTCTTTTTCTGGTCTCAATTTGTTGTCTCTTGCACTACGTGGTAGTCAATAAATCTGAAAAAGCTTCCATTGTAGCTAATCGGTGTGGAGATATCTTAATTTTAATGGATTATATATAATTTTTTTTCAGTTCAATCTCTCATTCTTCTCCTCTGCTCTCCAAGAACAAGCAGGAAGACCCAAAATTTGACTCTTGGGGAGCTTTACTTCTTATTTACTTTGATTGTTGACTTAATTTTGTTTCCCAATATAAATTTTAATTATAAATATTAATTTTTTTGTATTTAATATAAATACAAATATTAGAATTTAAATTATTTCATATTTTATATATTTTTTAATATTAAAATAAATTTTTCTCATTAAATTTAAAAAAATATATATTTTTTTTATTCAAAAAAATTTGGAATAAAAGAAAAAAGAAATTACATATGTAATGCCAAAAAAAATCCATAGGTGTATTAAAATGTTTTTTTTATAATATTGGTGACCTGTCTTTATTATTTTTTTATAATCATAGTTTAATATCATTTGAAAAATTTATATTATTTTGATTTTCAGATACAGATCTCTTTCTTGAAACTTTTGCTGAAATACCGTATAGTAAATTTATAATTTAATTCAGTGAATTAAAAGATTTTAGTAAATTGAATTGAATGCAAATTCTTTTTCGTTAAGCCATGTATTTACCAATTTTTTCCCTGCGTTGTCTATTTAAATATTTAGATTTGCTATTTATATTAGTTTGAATCCAGTTATCATCTTAAATCTTGAATAACATGTGTTATATTTAATAAATATTATATATAAAAATAATTCATCATTAATTAATTTAGATTTTTTTCCAATTATGTAAGCAATTTCTATACTAGGATAAAATATTTAGATTTGTATTGCTATCATATTATATATAATATATTTATTTATTTATATAGCCATAAATAGTGAAGATCAATGTTGAAAAAATTGATCAAATTGAGGATTACTCTAGCTTTTAGTTGATGGTTGAATTAGTCGAATTGATAATTAAATATATTTTAAAAATTTAAAAGTTTGTTAATGTCAAACTCAAAATTTAATATCATGATTTTAGCATCAAAATTAAAAAATAATAAAATAATATATGAGAAATATATAAACATCGGTGAAATGAAGAATATTATTACTGAATCTCTAAATATATTTATATCATAAATAAAATAAAAAATAATAAAATAAATCTTAAAATTATATTACCGTTTGATTCAATATTATTTTAATGTCATATTATGTTATTTAGGAAAAATAATTATTTAATTTAATAATATTTTTAAATATTTTTTATTAAATTATAGAATTATTGATTAAAAAATAATATTTAAATTACATAATATATTTAAGATAATAATAAATCAAATACCATTAAAAAACACATCCAAATTATTTTTTAGCATTTAAAATTCTAAACTAACATATTAATTTTATAGAGAGAGAGAGAGAGAGAGCTGAGGAGGAAGGCGGAGCTCAGTTGCGCTATTTATGGCTGATTCGCTTTTGCAGTTGCAGCCGACCAATTGGCGGAGGAGATGGTGATGGGAGAAGAGAACTGGCGGCGGCGCCATTAGTGGCGCGAGCCCGTGCAAAAGGAGGTGACTCACTCTGGCGCTCGGTCTCCAGTTGGCATCCATTGAATCGCCTTTTCGCCGATTCACCCGGTTCAACCTGTTCGGCCGGTACGACCGTTTTAAATCAGTTCAACGACATCTTCGGTTTTGATGTAAAACCGGATCTGATTACAAACTGGTTCTCAGTCAGACTGATCGAACCAGCTTGTCCAATTCGATCTTTACAGTATTTGTAAAAATCTCCGTAAAATCTAAAAACTATATAATAATATTAAAAAATAATAATACTCTATTTATTGTATATGATATTTTTTATTTTAGTAAATATAGAGTTTCTCTACATATCATACTACATTGCATCATGCAATATATTTTTTTTTTTTGATAAAAATCATACTATATAGTTACTACAGAGAAATTTCAGTTGAATTTGAAGTTTATAGTCACTTATTGAAGCTACACGTTATTGAATTTTAGTATTTTTTTAGTTTTTCTGCGTTCTTATTTCTCTTCATTCATAGGACTATATTACGAATCGGGCTCATCTCCTTCGAGAGATCCAACGCTCTTATTGAACAAATTTATTTGTTAACATATTAAAATAATAAAGTACAATCTTTACATGTGTAAATAAAATTTTAACTACGCGTCGAGGTATGGCAAGCCTAAAAGTTATGAAATATTAGTGTATTACATAAGAGTGTTTTTCTACGAATAAAAAATATTAAAATTAATTGTGTTAAATTATTACTGATTTATGTTATTACAAAAGAGTGTGCTTAACATGTAACATGTGCATCTCAATTTCAAATGAATTTAATTTTTTTCGAAGGTAAATGAGTTGAATTTTTGAGTAGGAGCCAAATCAATGTGGACTGTGGAGTGAGTTTTAATCACATAAATGATTATTTATTTATTTTTTCACAATTAATTTTGATTTTTTTTTATTTAAAATAAGGCATAAGTGGAGGACCCATCATTGGAATAACATAATATGCATCCTCTTTTTTGGTCAATGGTAAGTGGAGAGTAGCATGCTTGAGGCCTCTACAGTCTATACATGAAATCTCCTATTGAAAGAAGACATTATTGAGTTCGTCAATTATTTTAGGTCTGTTTATTTATAAATTTTAATTTTAATAAAATTAAAATTAAATTTAAATGAAAATATTTTTTGTTGAAATTATAAATGATATGAAATAAAATAAATTATTATACTAAAACATGTGAAGATTATAGTATAAGTTAATTATTATTTTAATATATTTGTAAGTTGTGATATAAAATTTATTTTTAATATTAATTTTTACGTGTGACGTGATATGTCAGATTAAAATTAATTAGTTTAATTTTAAACAGACTAAATAAATATAATTTAATTTAAACTGATAAATTAACTGTTGAAATTTTATATATATATATATATAAGTTGAAAATAAAAATCTAGTAAATTAAATTTCAACAATATATATTTTTAACAAATAATTAAAGCTCAATTAAATTTTATACTAATAGTTAGTTCTCAAATATGGTGATACAAAAAAGAAGTGAATCTAGTCCTAAAATACAAATAATAATAAAGTCAACAACAAGTGCATGTCGAAGTACAATCTACATTATTGCTTGGTAATGTTCCAAAATAATAAAATAACTCAATCCAAAGAGAAGCTCCAAGGGAGAGTCCGGCTAGTAAACAACCAAAGAGTTGCACTAACAGTGTTTACAGTCTCTTTGTTGTGAGAAGTAACATCCAAATCAATAGTCAAGTTAGTCGTAGAGGAAGTAGAACCTATATGTAAAATCCTTGAAACATGTTATTGTAAACAACGTTCACCTTTCCTTTCGCTCTTGATACCATTTTGAAATATAATGCTCTAGAAAAGCGATTGACCTATGCAAAATAGTCCTCCATCAATAATAGAGTCTATGACGGTGGCCTTCCAAAATCACATAAATAGTCATCTACAAATACAAATAATAGATATAATATTTATGTGGATCCCGAGAAACACCAAAGAAAGAGAGTTCCGGAAGACGGCGGCGCGCAAGAGGGGGGCGAACGTCCACCGATCGGTCCGCGAAGAAGTTTCACTAATGGATGAAGGTAGCCATGAAGACTAAAAAAGCTTACAAGAGGAAGAGAGAGAAAGAAGGAGAAAGAGAGAGCTTTTCTTATTCTCAAGCTCCTATTTTACAAGATGTGATAGAGAAGTTCTGCTCTTCTTGAGGCCATTTCTCCTCCTTCGTTAGTCTTGGAGAAGGCTGGTCTTTGTGGATGAAGCCAGTGACCTTTCTTCCCCCCCCTTTCTTTTTCTTGAAGCCTGCTCCTTGATATTTGTAGGCAGCAGGTGATGCAGCTTTATCCTAGTTTTCCGGAGAAAAGGTGATGGACAGGCTCTGGAACCGCGCCGCTTGCCTGCCACCGGAGAGGCCTGCAGCTGAGAAGGAAGGACGATATCTTTTAATATTAGTATCTTTTCTGGGGATTCGTGATTGCTGGGGCATGCGGACCCTTGGTTTGCGTGTCTGGAAGAAGCATGCTGCATTGAAAATGGTGCAGCCAGAGCATGTTGACAGTGATGGTATAGCTGAGAAACATCATGCCTGATGTAGTTGGGAGAGGAGGGTAGTGCATGATGTTCAAAATAAAGGAGTGCCACGTGTATGGCTGTGATGCAGCGCTGGAGCCACATGTCAACATTAGCCCCCCGCATGCTGGGGCGCGAACATTTATGTGGGTCCTGGCATGCGAACTATAACACTGGTGAACGCGCTGCCTAAAGTCTGTATGGATAGAGTCAGGGTGGTGCCCTCTTGCTGGCACTCTTGCCTCCATAGATCCTGCAAGAAAAAAGGAAAGAACAAAGTTAGAGAGATGACAGAGCAAAATAAGTGGGCTTACCCTGAGGATGGACGAGCAGGCCCAGAGCCATCTCTGTTATGGGGAGATTAGTGGCATACTCCTTTTCTCTTTGTATGAGTTTTGAGATATTCTGATTGTGACTGTTAGAAAGCCCCTCATAACTAGTTAATAATAAAGGTCTTTGAGTCATATAGAATATTCTCAACTTGAATTTTGAACTTCACAAATCCGCATAGGAAGGAAGCAATAATAACAGGAGAAATCTCGCCTAAGAGGTATTATCTGACCCAATGCCAAAAGGACTTGGAGCGTCTGAAACATCATGTCCGATGTTTGTACTTAGGGCATGGGCTGACCTCAGGGGCTTCATAATTTCGGGCTTGAATCATATCCCTTTATGCACCTGCACAGGAAAGAAGTAATAATAATAGTAGTGGAGATCCTGCCTAGGGGGAGTTATCTGACCCAATGCCAAAAGGACTTGTTCGTCTGAAACATCTTGTACGATGTTTGTACTTGAGGCAAGGGCTGACCCTCTTGGAATGGCAGATATCCTAGCGGGAAGCGAAGGCACCCTGCTTAGGGGGGACCTGTATCGTAAGTTGATATCAGGGACAGTCCTAAGATTACGAGCAGGCCTTCAGACCTTCCGCTGGCCGGATGGGCTTATGGAAGGGTCCTAGATGTTTGTAGGAAACCCCGTCTGCCAGGCACAACTAGGCTTGGTGATCACCGTAAATAGGAGTGTGAGTATAATGAATCATCATGAACGAGGCTCGGGAACCTCGGGTATGATTTTTGAGAGTTTGAGGTTAGAATCATACCTGTTGCACGATGCTTAAAAAAGATAAGCTAGTCATGCTTTACATAATACCTCAGTATGAATATTGCATAAGAATATGAATTCCATAATATCAGGATGTCGAATATACGAATTCCAGAAATGAATTTCGTAATGCCATGAGTGGAATAAGAAATCCAGAATATCACAGGATGAAGCATCCAGAAAATCATGATGGAGGGAATGAGGACCAAGCCAGTGGGTTAAACATCAGGTGCACCATTTCCTGTGTCCTCTATGAGAATGAACTGGCTAGCCCTTGCCATTAGCTCAGGAAAGCTTTTGGGCTTCACCAGCTGCAGAGACTTGGATAGATCACCTCTAATCAGCTCCCTGCGGTA